>VUQH01085977.1:0-31928 GCA_015106775.1 Etroplus canarensis | reverse complement strand
TTCCCTTAAAAGCTTCTTTCTTGATTCTTTTTCGCAGTTGCAGCATTTACCAAGGTACTTTAAAATATTACTGCTTGTAATTTATTGGCAGTCTGTAATAAAGCAGCTAACTCCACGAGCCACAATGGGCACAAATGTGCATTATTGATCTGCTGTAATGAAATTACTGCACATAGGCTGTTTATCATACACGCATGAACACACTGACTCACACACTTACACACGCACACACGCACGCACACACGCACACACGCACACACACACACACACACACACACACACACACACACACACACACACTCAGTGTCTAATGCTGAGTCGTTCTGTCTCCCTGACTTCACTGGTGTTGGTTAACTGGAGCCATCCAACTCAGTTTCTATTGATCTGACCTCACGTTTCCCCGAAATGTCAGACCATCTGACATCATAGTCAAAAGGAAGAAGACAGTGCTAGAAAACTCTGCTTTGTGTTTAAAGAAAGCAGGAAGTCATTTAAAAAGGTGCAAAGAAATGAGTTCACTTGTGGTTTGAGAAGGAAAAGTAAGAGACCTGCATTCATTTTTAAATATCAGAAAAAACGTGAAATCTTATTTTGGATGTGAAATGTTCTGCTCCGTCAAAAAAAATTTCGATTCACTGTAAGAAAGAAGACTAAAATGCAAACGACAGGAAAGCAAAACAGGAACTATAGTGAATGTGTGACAACGCATTTGCAAAGATAAACGTTCAGATTATTTTTGTCATGTTGCTGAAATAAGATCACACTACAGAAATAAGTTAGATGTGCTGAGGAATTTTTTTTTAGATATTTTGCATTATTTTTAAAAAGAGAAAACCTATGTCTGCAGCATGGTTTCATTCATCACATTACTTCCTGTCTTTATTTATGCCTTGTTTTCACAGTTTACCTTTCATGTTTTTCCTAAACTGATTCTTTAATCGCTGCCAACTGGTTGCTCTTTATTCCTCCTGCCTTGATCTCTACTTGCTCTCTCTTTCTCTTCTGTGACCTCTTGTCGTTCATCTTTGCTTGTTTCCTTTCCTTTCATCCCATCGCCCTTCATCTATTTCCTAATACCGCTCAGATTTTGTATCTGAGTTGCCACATTTTATTCTCTATTCTTTATTGTTTTTCCCCTCTGCCTTAACTTCCTGTCAAGCTTCTTTTCTACTGTTTGTTCAAGATAAATCCTACTTACTTTCAAAGTAATCACTGTCTGTCATCCCAGACTGTACAATATACATGCATTTTCTTGTTTCATAGCTGATATTTATCAGTCCTCTTCTTTTATCTGCTCCCTTTAGGGGTCACCACAGCAGATTGCTTCCATCTTCCCTTATCCCTTGCATCCTTCGATGTCAAACCAACCTCTTCCAGGTTCTCCTTCACTACATCCATGAACCTGCTCTGTGGTCTTCCTCTTTTCTTCCTTACTAGCAGCTCCGTTTTCAACATCCTTTGTCAAATATAACCAATATCCCTCCTCTAAACATGTCCAAACCATCTCAACCTGAGCTGGCCCTCTAATGTACTCATTTCTAATCCTGTTCATCCTGGTCATTCTCAGTGAGAATTTCAGCATCTTCAACTCTGCCACCTCCAGCTCCACCTCCCGTTTTTTTGTCAGTGCCGCTGTCTCCAAACCATACATCATAGCAGGTCTCACTACTATGTTGTAAACCTTTTCTTTCATGCTTTTTTCTATCCTTTTGTCACAAAGCAGCCCTGACACTTGTCTTTCCCCACTTCACTCTGCCTGCACGCTCGTCTTCTGTCCATCACTTCTGATGATTCATCCCAGGTATTTAAACTCAACCACCTTCAACATCTCAACTCTTTGCATCATCACCATTACACCTGACTCACTCTTTTTTTGTATATCGTTTGTGACTAGTGAAAAGACACTCTTAAACTTCACGAACTATTATAGGAGGGAATCAGTGTCAGTCCACTCATGAGCTTTTTTCACACCAACTTTGGACAGTTTTGGGAGAATCAGGTCACTTGGTCAGCTCACTTTGATCGCAGTTTGCAGTTAAAAAAATGTTTCAAATGTAAAAATAGAAGTTATTGATGTTGCAGGGCCGAAATACCTTCAAACTGCAGACCCTTTGCTGTTAGTTTCATTCATGCCTTCACATTAGCTCTGCTGCTAGCTTTGGCTGTTAGATGACGAAGTAAACACGGAACAACAAAGAACTGAACTGAATGAATAGGTCCGTGGATCGGCTCATTGTCACTAATATCCAACCCAGCTTACCGGGTCGTTATCGGACTGATAGCTGATTTATTCATCAGACTGGTAGATGCCTACTAATTTGATAAAATTCATTTGGCCTTAATACAATAACTTAGCAAGATAATACTTTTTAAACTGTGCTACAACATTACTTAAATAATACAGAAATGTTCTGTGTCATCTGATTATTTTGCCACCATAGAGCATATTTGTCATAATGTCAGTGACGTACCAAATTATGACCACATGCAATATTGGCATTATATGATGTGTTTGTAGGGTGTAACCTATGCTGTTTTCAGATGGATGCATTTGGACAACTAGACAAAGCTAGGAGATTAAAGATGCTTTAACGTCCAATCTGAATGTGTTGGACATTCGCTTTCTAAAAGCTCAGGCATCAATGTCTAGAAATGTTCAGGGCTGCAGCGCATGTGTGAAAACAACTTAGAAGTAATGAGAGAACTAAGTTCCAGTGCTTTCAGTCAACTCGCACAGGTTTCAACAATAGATAATTTGCTCTGCTAGCTTGGCAGGTCAGGAATAGATTGTAAAGCTCTTCTTCTGTCAGGACTTGAAGAGACCTTAAAGTAAAGTACTGAAAAGCTCTGGAAACAGGAAGTTAGTGGATGTTGATTTGAGATTGTTTTGATTCAACAGAAATAGTCTACTGAGCCTGAATGATCAGTGTTCAGCGATCAGTGTAGATCTTTCATTCTATTTTTGTTCTCTTAATACTGCAACACTTGTGGTTATTTTCTTCCTGATTACATTTTTTTGTGGTTGTAGTTTTCATGCTGCGTACAAAGGTTTCCTTCCACATCTCTGATGCTTCACTGCAGTTTTCTTTTTCATGTCTTAACACCATTTTTTGATTTTTGTTTTACATCAGTTTGATGGATCTTTTTTCCTTTAAGGAGTCTTACCTCAAAAATTCCAAAATTTTTCTCACAATGATCTGAGTTGAGTTTTAACATCATAGATTTACATCAGTTAATGCTGTTTGACTTTAGATGCATTTCTTCATCCTACCAACTGCGTATTGATCTCTCTCATCCCTCATCTGCCTTTCTCTTTTTCTCTTCATTTAATTTCTCCATCTCAATTTTGCTCTGTCATTCCCTTTTCTTCCCGTATGTGCAAAGTCTAACCCGCCATCAGTCTTCAGTCTGCAACAGGCCATTAAGGAAAGTGTGTGTGTGCAAGAATGTGTGTGAAACAGAGAAAGTTGATGAGTTATCCAGAGCGGCTGTGTCTAACATGTTGACACTCACTTTGGAAATGTGCTAATGGTGAGGAGAGAACAATGTCTCCTGTGTGTGTGTGTGTGTGTGCGTGTCTGTAGTCAACAATGTGTGCATGCAATCATTAGCAGCAGTGTTTGTGTTATCACTAATGGGCGTTTTGGTCTTGACAGGTGTGCATTTGTGTTTGTGTGTGTGTGTGTGTGTGTGTGTGTGTGTGTGTGTGTGGCGGAACAACTGCTAATGTGCTAACGTGTGTTATCAGTCAGTGAAATGTTTGTGTCTGTGTCCACGGGCATTTACTGCTCATCACCTCCGTGCGTTCCTCTGCTCATTATTGGAGGCAGACAACACAAAGCACGAGTTTCATCGTGTATCTTTCTCTGTAAGCGAGTGATGGATAACATACCCTCATATGGTTCAGTTTTCTAAGTGCTACAGGCCTGAGTTACATTTCTCATATGTTCCTAAAAAATCTGCAAATGTGTCATTTCTGTTTTTTTATTTGGTAACACCTGCAGGTAAAGGTGCTGCAGGTGGCGTTTCACATTTTGCAACCACATGTCTAAAAAAGCTAGGACACTGAGTGAACCGTAACTAAATAAGGAATGATTTGCAAATCATTTAAATCATATATTTGAAAGACAGCATATCAACTGTTGAAGCTGAGAAGTGTGAAAATAGTGCTGGTCTTAAATTTGATGCCATGCAAATTCACAGAAGCTTGGACAGGAAAGTTTTTAACTACTTTCTAGCGTTTGGGGACTGAGACCCATTATTCTACTTTAGAAAAGAAATGTTATTCTTGCTTGATTTAGGATTTCTGCTCCTCTATATGTAATGACTTCTTTTGTTACATTTCTCAGTTTCCAAATTTTAAATGTCTATTCTTAATGAAATATTGTTGTGACACTTCTGCTAGCAAGCCTATAGTCTGGCCTGCGTTTCTGTGGTGAAGCTGCAACCTGAGCCCTGTACTACGAAGCAAGTCTGACATACTCAGGGTATCATTCCGTCATCTGGGTTCACCTAACCTTACATTGCTAATCAGCAATGTAAGGTTAGCACGGGGCCACACGAAGGTTGTTATCAACTTGATAAGTCGATCCAGGCTTCATCAATTCAGCTACGAGCTCGTTCACATGCATCACTAGCATCTGACCTATCACAAACATGGATAAGTCTACTGGTCAAAGAGCGGCTGATTTTACTAAAGAAGATGAAACTATAATATTGGAAAACTATGAACTGATGAAACACAGAATTTAGGATGCTGCAGATAAAACAGCAATACAAGTATCTGCAACAGGTAAAATGCTGTACAGTAGTTATTATTAAAAGCACTGTATGAATGCGAATGTGTGAGCGATTTAGGCGCTGGAAGAGAACTACTGTATTAATAAAGTAAGGAAAGTTGGCAAAAAAATGGCTGTGTGAGTATCGCAGCTTAGTCATTACTACATGGGAGAATCTAACAGATTACAGTCTATTTTCCATTAAAATAATGTTTAAATGTGCGTAACATAGTTTGAATTTTTATCCTTTCAGCTGCAGCCCTGGGCTGTTTAATGGTCTGAGAGCAAATAAAGAACAAACATAAAAATGAAATTCAGATGTTGGTTTAGACTCTATGCACATTTAATTTAGACTACAAATCAGAAAAGTACATATAAGTACCCTCTTTTAGGATCATATATTGAGGCTTATAGACCAGTAGAATTGATGCATTGTTTTTAGCCAACAGGAAATAAATCTATAAAGTTTCTCTAAGAATCCGTAGTTGTTACTGATGCTCAGTAACTTTTGACTCTATTAAGAAAATGTTAGACCTTTTTACTATGTGCACAAAGGTCCGAGGAGGTCCACAAAAGGAAAACTAAGCAGGAACATAATCAAAATATTACAAAAGCATTTTAGTGCTTGACTGAAATGGAGAGTTAGTCCATATTGAAGCAAAGTTAAAAGGAAGGACTTAATACTAAATAATGATGTTTGTAAAACTTATGGCCACTGCCGTTCCTTTTCCTCTAGGTGTTTTCTTCTTCTGATGTGAACACTAACATTCCTTAAATAAAAACGCAAATAAATCAGAAAATCATATTTCCGTCCTGTTTTCCATGCTATCATTTTTGTTTCTACCTCCCCTTTTGCACCAGCAGCAGCTGCAATTTTATCTCGGCATACTCGGATCGTAATATTTATGTAACAGCACTAGATGGAAGAGCACAGTAATTTGCAGCTTCCTTTGCCATTATTCAGCAAATTAGGTTTAAATGTGGCGTTTAATTTGGAAGGAACCTTAATAGACTGCTGTAGTCACAAAAGAAAGCCCTAGAAATGACTTTTACTGGCTGATCGGTGTGTTTTTTTTGGTTTGAGGTTTTTCTGAGTGTGTAGATCATCAGTAGCCATGTGTGTTTTTAAAAGTACAATGCCCTGCATTTTGTAATAAGTGGAGTAAAGTGAAAGCATAGCTACGGTGGGGACACAAGCCCCTGTCACCGTGGAGGATTGTGTCAGGTCAGGCATCCAGCATAAAAACCTCTGCCAAATTACCAGTGTGGATTAATCCGCTATGGCAACCCCTGGGGAAGAATATAAGGGAGCAGCTGAAGGTACATAGCAACAGAGCTCAGGTCTGGTATTTGGCTTTAAGTAAATATATGGGTACACAGAAGATTTAAATGCAAGTGCGAAAGGGACAATGATAACTGTTTTCTTTGTTGCAAAAAGTTTTTTAAAATGGGCTACTTGTATATGACACATTGGGCTGTTCAGTCAATGTAGCCTGCTTCTATTATTGGGACACCAAGGCCATAACATTTCCTCTGATGCTCTGCTGCTGGCTCTGGGTGCAGTTTGTCCTTTCAGGGTGTTGGCCTTTTTAAGAGGAAAACAAGAGGGCAGTTTCACACTTAAATTTCTTGCTATCATATATCCTGGTTTCCTCTTTTTGCTTGCTTAACTTTTGTGTTTCGTTTTTCGGGTTTTGTTTTTATGCCTCGTTGCACCTCCCATCTTTATTTAACCCTGCTATCTCTTTATCTTTTTTTCTCTCTCTGAGGACAAAAATAGACTTTGGTTTTTTTATCAGCCTCTTTCTCTTGAAACCCCTTTAACAGGAAGCAAGAGACAGTCACCAGAGCGGGCACACACACACACACACACACACACACACACACACACACACACACACACACACACACACACACACACAACCAAACTGCTTATGCAGTACTGCTGTCTTGAGAAATCAAATATGTTTAGTGATTCGGTTTATTCTTTTTGACTGCAGCTTGCATTACAAACAATTTTTGTGATCTTCTTGTGTGTGTATGTGTACATGCATGTGTACATTTTTTTTGAGTGCATGCACTGTTACTCGCTCTGGCCTTAAGTACTACATGAAGCAAAAGAGACTGAGTCAGCAGCATAAAAATATACATCTGTTAATGAAACTTGAAGTAAAAGGTATGTGTGTGTGTGAGAGAGAGACTGACAAAGCAAAAGTGGAAGTTAGCTCTATTCATTACATTCACTAGCACATTTCCTACAATTAAGTAATTACAACTGTTATTTAATGCCATTGCTGCTGCTTACCTGCTGTGTAGCAGTACACCTTTTGTTATAACAGTGCACCATGCAGGACGTGTGATCTTAATTTGTCCTCCTCTCACATAAGCTTTAAAAAAATTTTTTTTGCATCTCTCTTGCCTTCAGGTTATTGAACCCACTGCAAAAAGTGTTTCTCATCACACACAAAAGGCACTTTTTAATCAAGGTTTTAAAAATATTACACATTAATGGTTTATAATATATAATTCAGGGAGCAGTAATCACGCTTGGCTTTAGTTCTGAGTGTCCTGTTAACAGTAGTTGGCTACACAGACAGACATATACACTATGCACCAATGTTTTCCTCACATGATCTCACATAAGATTAATAATTCTAAAGCACCTCACAATTAAACTTCAGCAGTGCATATATTCATTCGTTCATTCATTCATTCATTCATTCATTCATTCATTTTCTTCTGCTTATCCAATTCAGGGTCGCGGGGGAGGGGTACTGAAATCCAGACTTTTGTAACTGCAACATTGTCCGACAAAACTCTACATTGACGTATGTTTAAAAAAAGATTGTTCTGAGAATTTCGGTATGTGTAAAAGTAAAGTTATTGCTCAGAAAGAAAGTTAGAAGCTGTGGAGTATCTTATTCAGGTCTGTATCAGTAGCTGTGTAGCCTCAGTATACTGAATGAGCCGTGCTGCTCCTATTGGCTACTTTCCTGTGTTACTCTCAGACCTCTTCCTGAATCGACAGATGCAGTGGTTGTTCTAGTTCAGTTTAAAGCTTCAGACACTGAAACAGACTGTTAAAATGAAGTTCCAAATTAGGCGTATATGGGTATGGTTAAAAATGATCTGTGTGGTATTTTGAGCTGGAACTTAAAATATACATACATAAAATATGCATTGTGGGGACATGTGAGACTAATATTGATGTTACATAAAATGGTAGGAGCTTTAGCGGGTGATTTTCACCTAATGTTCATGTTTTAGGGTTAAGGACAGTGTCAGTGTCAGTCGTGTTTGTAAGTTGGTGGTATTGGCTGACTTTTTGCTCTTTTGCCCCACCTTTGAAAGTGGCCAGTTGTAACAGCTGTGCTTAAAATACTTTTGGTGTAGTCAAATGACAAATGAGTTCAAGCATACCTTTAGGCTACCCTTTGTGAGATGGTAAGAAGCAACTGGAGATACCATGTGTCATTGATGTTTGTTCACAGACTAAAGGCATCCCAAGAATTTTAAGAAAGTAGACCAGGAATACAAAACTTATATGGGATCATTATTATTTTGATGCCTCCTATATAGCTAAGCAATATCTTCAACAAGCACTGCAGTGACCTCTTTAAGCATGTTTTTTTGCCAATATATTTATTGTCTTTTTCAAAATTATTTCACAAACACATAACATATACACATACATACATACATACATATACCCATTACACACACAGACTGCATACCCTTGCATCATAAAAAAATAAAAAATAGAAAAAAAGCATGTTTAATTTTTACATCTATATTCAAATCAGCTTTTTAACTCATCCTTTTTTGTGTCACATACACATTGTTTCAGTAAATTTAATTGGGACAATAGCGTGATATATTGAAATTAAACTTAAAGAAAGAGGTCAGATAAAAGTCTAAAGTGAAAGTTTTTTAATCAGCTCAAATCAGTCCCCACCTGAACACACCTCAAAAGGTTTAAATTTCAAAATTTACTTGCCAGTGTTGAGTCTAGCCTTTTCAGTATACCCACGAAATTGAAAATCTAATATCTATTTTGAGCTTGGTAGGTGTTAGCTTTGGATCCGTGGTCTTTGTAGATGTGTCATTTGCTGTACAATTCAGTGCTTTCCTCTGGGGAGATTCATAGTTTCTAAGTCTGCCAGGGCTGAAGCAATGTTGTTTGATGTGAGAAGACACCTTTAGTGTGTCATGAACCTGTGTAGGTGTGTGCTTCACTTCCTGCACAGTGTGTTGCAGAGGAGGACTTCCCTTTGTTTTCTCTGTGGACTATTTATAGTGGCAGTAACATGTGTAATCCTTTGTATTTAGTATTTGAGCCAATCAAATGCTCTTCTCATGGACTTTAATGGGCATAATTAGTTAAATATAGATATTAGTTAAATAGTGTCCCCATAGTGTAGTGGTTTACAAATTTGCCTTACAGCAAAAGGTCCCTGGATCAAATACAGGTGGGGACACAAGCCTCTCACGCTGTGAAGGGTTGTGTCAGGAAGGACATCCAGTATAAAACCTCGGCTAAATTACCAATGCAGATTCGTCTGCTATGGCGACCCCTTGGGAAGAATACAAGGGAGCAGTAATTTAACATATAATAGTAATGATATTATAATATAATAGTAATGATAAATCTGTAAGAGTATTTGTATGCAAAGGTTGTTCTTAGATGAATATTGGTTCTCAGTAAGTTTATTTTATTATTCTTCTTAAATGCATGATTAAAATTCAGTTTCAGGGCTGAAGAGATTTCAGAAGTGTTGCCAAATGAGGCCTTAAAACTGATATGTGGCGTGCTCCAGCATGCAAATACTGTGGCTATCTAACCTGCTCCGTGACCAGAGGTCTTGTTTTACAAACCTAAACCAAGACCTTTGCCACACCCAGATGTTTAACATTAATAATTTTTATCCTTCAAAAGTTTGTCAAATTATATTGATTGATCAAACAGGTTTGGAAAAACTACTCAAAAAAGACATTGGCATGGACAGAAGTCCAAATATTAGAGTTTAAATGAGTCAAAAGTTACAACATAGAGGTCAAGAAGGTCTCTGAATGAAACAAAAAAGGAAGCTGTCCTACAATATAAACATGTCTTACTGGAAACAGTGAGTAAAATCGAGATGAAGATAGAGACAGAGAAGTAGCGTACACTGGAATCGGGTGACTGTACTGGAAGGATGTGGCTTTCCTTCTAAAACAGGCACATCTTATTTTTACACAGTTTTGTGTGTGTGTGTGTGTGTGTGTGTGTGATGTTGTTACCAGTAGAAGAGTGTTTTCATAATGAAAGTGAGGTACAAAGTGAGAAAGACACAAGACAGACCGACACAGATGTAGTTATGTAGTGAAGATAAATTGTTTTATTGGTTGATTTATTTGATTGGGTAATTATATCCAAGTCCAAATAGTTTGCATAATGGAGAAGAAGAAATACATTTCCTTCTATTCTATTTCTGTTTTGATTTTCAGATTTTCAGTAGTAAATTAGCCACAGGCATTTTTTTCTTTCATCTTACTTTTTCTCTCTACTCTTACTCTTCCTGAGTTTTTACACTGCTGTAGTACTGAATGACTCATACGGACAAAGGACAGAAATTTCTTTAAAGCTCTTTATGACTTTGACAACTAAAAGTATGTGTGTGCCAGAAATAAATGTGTGTTCTCAAAATGGACCATCCATTTTCTTCCACTTATCTAATTTAGGGTTGCTGGAGCCTGTCCCAGCTGACATATAGGGGAAGAGGCAGGGTACACCCTGGACATGTCACTATTCTATTGCAGGGTTAGCACAGACAGAAAGACAACCATTCACACCTACAGCCAGTTTAGAGTCACCAGTTACGCTATCAAGCACATTTTGAGACTGTGGGAGGAAGCTGGAGTACCCAGAGAAAACCCATGCAGGTATGTAAATTCCACACAGAAAGGCCCCAGCTGGCCAGTGGATTGAAACCAGGACTTTCTTGCTGTGAAGCAACAGTGCTAACCACTGCACCAAGTGCTACTTCTCCAAATACTTAAGAAAAAGATGAAGGCAAGATTTTATCCCAACTTGAGTGCCAGAGCTAACTTTTCAGGAGCTTTTATAACACTTTTTAGTCATAACACTTTTTAGTCTTGACCTTAGAAATGGAAAAAACAATACGATCTTAGTGGTAAAATGTGGAATTTTTGATTGCAAGCAATGAACGCTTCACCACAAGAGCAAAGATGTACCTCCTTGAGTGTTCATTTGTATCACTGATTTTTTGCTGTTGGGACTAATTGACATTTTGTACTAACATTTGTATTGCACCATTGCTTAGTGGTTAGTGCTGGTTTCTTGCAAGAAGAAGACCTTGAGCTCAAACCCATGCCGGGCTCCTCTGTTTGGAGTTATAAATCTCGAGAATTTTACTTTCTGGTTAATAAAAAGTTAAAAAAAAGATCTCAAGAATCACAAGAGCATGTCAGCAAAATCTGGGAGTAAGACTTTAAGGTCTCAAACAGTGCATATGTTTAAAATATGTGAAAAATGTAACCTGAAGGTGTGGTTTTTTTCCGGTGGAAGAAAACATTTGGAACACTGGTATATCTCTAGGGTAAACTCGAAGCATTCTGGCAATAAGGTGAAAACCTCCAAAACTGAAAAATGAAGCTTTGTTGGAAGTGCCAAAAACTACAGTTCCTCCAGTGGCCACTTGAGGGTGGCTCCAAAACTGAGTCAATCCCTGTAGACTCCAATGTTAAAATGCCCATTTTTATAGCATTAAAATGCATATTCATCAGAAGGTACTTTTGGCTTCTCTCTTCTTCCCCCAGGGGTTTCCACAGCAGTTAAATCTATATTTATGAATCAGTAGAGATCTTTACACTGGATGTCCATCCTTGTGGACCCCCCTTCCAAAAAAATTTGGGGTTATATCTCCGCTCAGTTGATTTCTGGTTTTTAGTCTTGACCTTTTGTATGTGAGGCGAATGCATAAACCACTACACTATGGAGGGCACTAAAAGTAAATTTACAGCCTGGTATTGGCATGGTTTTGACTTCTGAGAGTGGGTTTTCACAATTTGTAGAGTTATAACAACCCTAGAGAGGATGGTGTTTTGAAAAACTCATACTGATGGCCATTTTGTTTGCCAGCTGTCCACCACACAGGCAGCTTGTAGCCAGTTAGCAACTGCTAAACACAACCTCTGTTAATTAGAATTACTGAACTGTACCTCTGGACCAGTGCGACATCATGCTAGCAGGTACCTGTGTATGAGCAATGAACCACTAGAGTTTATGGATGCAGCTTGTTAACAAAGTTAGCTAGTATTCATATTCTGGCTCCAAAAAACCACATGTTGGTGGCCAGAATGCTAACATTGAGGCTTCAAAATGTAGAGTCCAAAAATAATGGTTATCTTAGTGGCTATGTCCATCTTTTATACTGCCTGTGGGTGACTCTGAATGTACCAAACAAAAAAACAACCCAAAGGAGCTTCTGTAAGGTTGGTCAACTGTGCTAGTAAATGAATTACAAAACCAAAGGGTGTGAGTAAAGTCTTTGCAAGCAATGCATGTGACAACACAAGAAGAATTTCAGTGTTTTCTTACATAGAAAGATTGATACTGTTTTCCATTTTGTTTCCTTGCACAACGCTACTCGCAACACATTGTTGCTTTGCAGTTTGTGTTTCAGGTATAGTTTCTTTATGCAAGCTGTCTTTAAAAGCACAAATTCAAGGAGTTGCCCTGAGCATTTCCTGTGTAAACACTCAGCAGCTTTTCACACATTACTGTCTTAAGCATATTTAGTTGAATGCAAATATTATTGTCACTCTGTTTCTAATTTGGCTGCATTTGTTAACTCATGCACAAAAAACCACAAGACCTTTAAAAGAATACAGTATTGGCTGAAACTGATACAGTATAAATAAAACCCAGTCTATTGGGCTGTCAGGGTAGTTTGGCTCCTTCTCTCCATTTAAATTCCACACATGCAGGCTAAAATATTAATTCCACTGATTTTCCCCTTCTCAAATAAGGTAAACTCCAACTCTTCCTGTTGGAGGTTTATAGCCAGACAGGGCAGCAGGAAAGCGGTCAGTGTGCCCACGTTCTGTTTGCAGAGACCTTGCGTTTATAAGGAGGGTGAGAAGGAGGGCCGTGTTTACAGGATCGATCCCCTGTTGCTAAAGAGGAGGAAAATGTGTGTTGTGAAAAATGAAAATGTTTTGAGGCCCGATATCTCAAGCTCACATTGTTTTTTTTCCTCAGCACCTACCAGTCACTCAAAGCAGCCTCTCCCTCAATAATTAATTCATCTTCTTCCGCTTATCCAATTCAGGGTCATGGGTGGTGCTGGAGCCTGTCCCAACTGTCATGGGGCGAAAGTCGGGGTACACCCTGAACAGGTCACCAGTCTATTGCAGAGCCAACACAGAGAGACAAACAACCATTCGTGTGCACATTCATACTTACGGTCAATTTGGAATCGCCAGTTTACATAACTTTAAACCCTGATGCCATTTACTGTAAGCAGATGACTTGCAAAAAATTTCACCCACTATATAGTTTATAGAACTAGAGAGAACTATACAAAACCATTTGCTGTGCCAGGATGTAAGCATGCTTATTTATACTGTGAACCTGCGCATTTTGACATGGGAATCTATGTAGCTTGCTTTTGCCTTAAGTGACCACTAGAGGAACTGCAGTTTTTGACACTAAAGCACCAGCTTTTTTAGAACCCAGACACTGGCAGTGAATATTCTAAAAGAAAGCTAATAAATATAAAAAAGAACCAAGCCTAAACACAAGAGTTAAAATTTAAAAAAACATTCTTGTTTAATATTTCCTTACTTTTTTAATCAGCAGTCAAACTCATTGTCCATATAGTAGTTTTGTTTTCAACATACATTCAATTTTTATTCATGGCTCGATATCAGGCTGAAATGCTGGCGAGTCAGATCCACTCTCAGCTTCTGTAGATTGTGTTCATTTCGTGTACATTAAGCTTCCTGCTGGTGTCCATCCTCCACACCTTAATTCAATTCAAGTACATCCGGCAAATCAACAGCATGTCAATTAGTGAAGATGGGACACTGCTGTGTTGATCCAGCTCTGCTTTGTGACTCAAGCTGATGAGACTGGCAGATTTTATCATATGAACCTTGCTTAGTCCAGCTTTTAAAGGCTCCATTGAATTAATTCACCCTGTTGCATTTAGTCTAATTGCCACTGCCTTCTTTTTCATTATTATTATTTAAGTGTCCTTTTAACCTTAGTCAGCAGCACTTTTTTCTACATTTCTTTTTTATTTTTGACCAGGCACTTAGTTTAGTTGGCCAGCAGAGACCTTCCAGGCTTGAAATGAGGTTTCCTCCCCTTGCGACTCGGGCCAAGGACAAAACTGGCACAAAAAGATGAGGACAAGACAATTTATAATCATATTAGGATGGCGCGCTTACCCAGCCTGAAGTCACACAGATGCCAATTTCTCTCCATTTCCATCTCTGTCTTACTCCCTGACTCGGCCTTTTGGCTCTCACTGCCTCTGCCAGTCTCTTCCCTTAGTCATCAAGCTTCAGGCTGAGCCAGGGAGTGAATCATATTAGAGTTAGAGGTATTGGCAAGTTATCAGAAAGACAGAACAGACCCTCACTTCTCTCTTTTTGTCTTGTCTTAAGCATTTGAGTCTAGCTCAGGGGTCTTGAACCTGTAGCTTCAGAGCCACATGTGGATCTTTAGTCCATCTCCAGTCTCGCACCATCCATCCATCCATCCATCCATTCATCCATCCATCTTTTGCAGCAGTATGCCTCGGGGCCTCCTCTCAGTTAAGCATGCCTGAAACACCTCACCTAGGAGGGGTCCAGGAGGCATCCAACTCAGATGGCATAACCATCTCCACTGGCTCCATTTGATGTGGAGGAGGAGCAGCTCTGCTCTGAGCCCCTCCTGAATGACCGAACTCCTCATTCTATCTCTAACGCTGACCCCGGACAACCTTTAGAGGAGGCTCATTTCCACCACTTATATCTATGATCTTTTTCATTCAGTGACTACCAAAAGCTCATGGGTCAACTGTAAATCAACAGCTTCACTATGGTGCTCAGCACTCTCTTTACCACATCAGACCAGTACAGCATCCAAACTGGTTGCCACATCAATCCACCTATTAATCTCCCACTCCCTCCTTCCTTTATCTGTGAACAAGAGCCCAGGGTAGCCAAAATTGAACTTAAAGCAATGCAAAAACGTAACTCACATGTGGTTTTAGACTGTTCATAGAAAAGTTGAACAGCTTTATAGCTACTGTGTTTTGAATTAGGTCCATACACATCAACACATCCATTATAAATACGATACATGCAGACGTGCTCAAATACCCTCCAAAAGTCTTGACATGTACATAGTTTTACCAGGAAAGAAACTCAGTTTCGCAGAAAAAAACCACATCCTTTGAAATGCATAGCGGGGTCGAGGGAGCTTCTGAACAAGACCCGATTGAATATCACTGTTAACAATAAGCGAATAACAATGAGTGAACAAAAAGGGAGACAAAAGGGGGTGGTGGTGATAGAAAGGAGAATGGAGGAAGTGATCAGGAGTGAGTGCATGAATACGGAGCTGTGTTTATTGGGCATTATGGTGTGAGGTATCGCTGCTTAGTCCAGGCCTCTTTTGTTTCTAAAGTAGGTCTGTGTGTGTCATGCAGAATCGTCCCCTGGAATTTCAGATTGTAGCAGCAAAAGAAAGAAATGTCCTACATAACCCCTGCATGTGCATTTACATGTGCAAATATGGGACAAAATACACACACCTTTAGCGAAAGAGCACTGTGGTAAATCTGTCAGTGAAGGCAGAGGAGATTGCAGCCTGGGAATCCAGCTGCATGTGGCTTCCTGAATGTGTCTACCATGGAAGTGAGTATTCAAATAAGTGTGCAAACATGTAAATGTAAACACTGGTTATCCTACGTCCGTATAAAAATAGCAGCAGAGCAAACAATATTAAAAGGGTACATTAACCTCACTGTCATTGCTTTATGACAGAGTCCATCATTGCTGCATTAATTAAATCAACAGTGATGTAATCTTCTTAAGCAGCAGATTTGTTACTTCTCAGATTTTAACCACATTTCCCATGAACACCTTCAGGTCCTTTCTCCATAATCTAAACCAATTGTTGGTACCAAGTTCACTCTTTGTCATTACTAAAGATTATTGTGTTAAAATGTTTATAAATATCTATGAAGGTTTCCACAAAGGCGGTGAACCAGCAGTTACTGTATCTCCCTGACAAAACTTGGGAGATGCTGTGGTTTTTGACCTGCTTGTACTGGCTACTGTAGAGATTTGATGCATTCTCACAAGAACTCATTACAGAAGCTTCACAGACGCTTCACCAAACTTGGTAGATGCATACCCCCAGAGGAAAAGTAGGTTGCTATTTAATTTCAGCTCTCTGGTCCAAATTTGAATGGTACTTTTTTTTATATACATGAAACAAATATCACTGAAGTGTCTTCTTTTATACCTACCAAGTATTTAGCTAAGCTCAAGTCTACATAAAGACAGAAATAAAATGAATTTAGATCGGATCCAGAAGTAAATCTGGATTTATTCCCTTGATTTCATGTTATTTTTTTCAGAGTAATTCTAAGAGTAATGTACAGTAATCGAGGGAAAATCAGACCTTCTTTTTTGTAGCTTGTTTGTCAGGGTTACTCATATGTGATCTGGGTTATCCCCTCAAAAAAATCTACCACAAAAACAAAAATATTCCATTTGAAATTATATAAATCTTCACATTTGAGAATCTGGGAACTCCATATTTGAGAATTGGACCCCGAAGCACATCACAATATCCATAATAATACCGTTTGTGATAGACAGCTGGACAAGTTAAAATAACAGTGTCACTGTAGCGCAGAGGACAATATAAAGGATTGTTTACAGTAGCTTAGAGGAGTTTATGTGAAATGTTCTGAAAGCTCTGAGCGCCTGAAAAAATTTGTCAGTTTCATTAATTCAGTTCTTTTCTTTTCCTTGTTCCGAGCGTGACATGAAAATATAGAAACATAGTCAGTAAAACAGAACAAGGGAAGGTCAGCTGTGGTCGCAGGGACTCTCCACCCATTTAACTCATCAAAGTACATTTTTTAGTCATAAGGAGTGTGAAGCCTGGTAAGGAGTTTCTATAATTTAAACAAATAGTTTGGAGGTAGATTTATAACAAAAAAAAAACCTGCTGTAATAACACATGGGCTTGGAGTCTGACACATCAGTTCAGCAGGCAATGAGATATGAGTTGCATTGTGGGAAGTAAGATTGAATGTTTTGAAGCTTGATGTGGAGGCTTCTGGGCCTCTGATGCTTCATTTTTGACAGTTCTTTTAAACTGAGGCCCAAGCCATAGGTGATAACCCCAACCTGACCCTACATTTTGGAGAAAGGCAAAACTGACTCTTATTTCTTTTTTTGAAAAAAATGTGAATAGTTGTTGAATTGTATAAGAATGATTATTTTTTGATTGTCAAGATTTGGGAGAATAATTTAATAAAAACAGAAATTGCTATTTTTATTGTGATTGCCCAGGGTTAGTTTTAGGATAGGGCTGGGGTCATTGCTGATAAGGATTCAGACCTCAGTGGGTTAAAAAATAACCCTTTGATTACTCTCTGAACTTTAGGAAAATAAAAAAATGGAATCTCTTAAATACATTTAAAACTTTATTGACTGTGTGACTTTGTATCGTGTTTGCTTACAGCAGTGGTTCTCAAATTTTTTTGGGCGCGGACAACCAGGTGAAAAATATTAGGTGAAACTGAGGTGAATGGATAATTGATAATGTTTGCTGATGCAGTTGTGCTCATAATATACGCTTAATTCGAGCAAAATTCAAGATGGATCCCTTTTTAGTCATTAATGATCGATAAAACTGTGGGTTGTGGGATGTGCATTTTTGTGTGATGTGGGGTGTGAACGCTTTTCAACTTCTAAAGTGGGGCGTGCTAAAATCATTTGAGAACCACTAGTTTACAGTAAATAAAGCATCATTTAGAAGCTAATTTGGTATTTTATAATAAAAGTTTAGTTCGCAGCTAAAGTGAACCTGTAGCTTGTGCGTAACTCATTTGGCAGCAGTTATACCCAAAGAGTTATGAATTACAGTAGTGTGGGTTAATTTTTTTAGTTCCTGCATGCATGTGTGTGCAACATGTCTGCAGATGAATGAGTAAATGTGTGCACACGATAAGATCAGCAGTGTGTTATTGTTGCTGAAGCGCAGGATTCCCTCCAGTCTGACGAATAGACGCAGGAATCTGAGACACAGATGGAGCACTGAGTCTGATGCTTCTGTGAAAAGCCACACACACACACACACACACACACACACACACACACACACACCCAAGTTTGTCATGCTTTCTGCACTACCGCTAACCACTCAGCGAACTCTTTGTAGAAAGTCTATTTTTATCATCCCATGTCTATGTTTGAGAAACCAAGCCTATTCTAGAAACAGGCTCTTACTGTATTTGGTAAATCCCCAACCGTCCTTTCTCTTTGTTTATGCATCAAGTTCCCCTTTTTTCTGCTTCTCTTTTGGCTTTTTTCTTTTTAGTGTTCCTCTTTTTTGTCTGTTACTTTTTCTTTCTTTCTTTGTTTTTCTTCTTTCATTTGTTCTTTCTGACCTCTTGTCTTCTTTTCTATCTTATTCTTTTATTTCCTTTCTTCCTTTTTAAAGTGTTTTTTCTCTTTCTTTTACTGCCTTACCAGTCTCTATTTTTTCTTCTATTTTCTTCTCCCTGCTTGTCTTCCTTTCTTTCCGTCCTGTTTCTGTCTTTGGTCACTGCTGAAGTCTGTCAGTATGAGTGTACAGGCATGCTGTGCTGCAATCTGGTGCTCATCACATGAAGACACATAGAACTACATGCATAGACTCACTTTGCCTGAAGACAAGAATACGCACTTTAAGTGTAGCACTGTATGAACACTCACAGTGGCACAGACACACAGGCACGCACCCACCCCCACCTGTCATGTAAGCGAGAGAGGGGAAGAGACCTTATTATTACCGCAAAGATGCAAAGTTCAACACATGTCTCAAAGAAAAGACTTTCTTTGTAACACTGTTCTCGATCACGCAAACAATGAAATTAAACAGACTAAAAGAGCCATCACAACACTAAAAAATAAGTAATGTGAACTTACTAAAAATAAAAAATGAATTATACTGTAACAACAGTATAACTCAGTTTTTATTTTTGGCAAGCTCAAATTATCGGTTAAATTTCAGTGTTTGTGTGGCCGAGAACAGTGTTACAATGTAGCTAGCAACGGGCCACCAATACAAGAATAATGGCAGTCTAACAGCAGATACATTTTTACACGTGTGTGTTAAACAGCATCAACTTTTACAGTATTGAGCAGTATTGACCAATATTACTGTGGAGAACTGTAAAAAGTTTCATGTATTTTTACAGTAGTGTGTTACAGTTTGCTTTCACACTGCCAGCCTCAGCGCTCAGTTCATATCTATTGCTCAGAACTATGCTTTCAGTGTTTGGCTGTTCACATTATTTTTTAAATGCGTCCAGTATCAGATTCCAGTGTGAACTGTCTGTCCACTCTCACTGCACGCAGCATACCATTTTACAGAAGTGACAATAGGCCTTTACAGCCTTTAGTGTTTACAGTTTAATTTATGTTGATGTGTGGGGAAAGACATTACATTTTATGGCTTTTCGCAGCAACAATTGGAACTTCTGTTACTATGGAGGTGTGTGTAGGTGCAACATTATAGCCATGAGTTGTGGTGTTAGGATAGGAATGCTACTTTTGCTTGCAATGTGAACAGTGCCACAATGTAGTAATTAAGCATAATCTTTACTGAAAAGACAGTTTTCAGTGTATGTGCATCAGTATCAAACTGCACATTCATCATTCAAACATACATCTCATGCAACAAAAACAGAACAAACAGTCATTAGGATGGTGAAGGATTTTAAACCTAGCACATACAATAATTTAATCATGTTACATTTGAATGCAATGAAAAGCAATTTTTTCATAGCATCATTGTTTTGCATATGTTACGTAGACCCAGCATCACTTCCTTCTTCTTGGTTACACAACGTGTTTCCAATTACATGATGTGACCGTGAAAAGCCGAAATCATCCCTGTTATGTACAGCAGGCTGCCAGCCACCCACTTAAACACATAGAACAGCCTGCCTACACATTAAAAAAACATACTGTAATCTTTGGCTTTTTGCACCTCCACTACCAGGGCTAAGCACACTCTGTCATACCCGATAAACCACCTGAACAAGTGTTTTTGCTGAAAAAGAGAAACAGCAAGAATGAAAGAAAGAAAGGCACTGATTAGCATATTTGAGTGTACAAACACTTGGGTAAGGAGTAGTCTTTTTCTCATGTTCAAGTGTCTGACAGATGACCACAAAAGCTGTTAACTGATTTTACTTAAAACACTTCAAGCCACAGGAATTTCTGTCGTAGCTACAAGCCATGCACTCTAATACGTATAATAAAAGCAGACACACACAAACACGCACACAAACACACACACACACACACACACACACACACACACACAAAGGTTTGTGTCCATTTTTAGAGCCTCCTCTGGGAGATGAAGTCTATATTTAGAAGGTCATTTTGTTAAACAAATACAGCATCAGCATGTTGGAAGACTGTCAAAGCACACCGGCCATGTGTTTCCGTCAGTGTGTTTATGTTTGTAGATTTATCCTCTTGTGGACCCTACATGTGCACGTGGACTAAGGTTATTTTAACTTAACATTTTACATAAACAGCGAAGCCCAAAGTGAAAGTAATGAAGGGAGGGAGAGAAAGGTGAGCGAGTGCAGTAGTGAAATTTGAAAAAAAAGACAAAAAAGGAGAGAGGGAGGTGGAGTGGTGTAGGTGGAGTTCAGTTTCTTTAGCGTGACGGATAGAGAGAGAAGTCCTCTTGAAACAACACATGTACACACTTGTATGTGAACACACATGTATTTTGCAATAGAGGCTACTCTGCTTGTGCAGATCCCTTCAGTGCAACTTGTACTAACATTTCAGTATTTCAACACTTTGCCTATTGGACCTCGTGTGCCAACCTGGTTGATGGTTTTGTTGCATAATGTGCTGATTTTATGGTGAAACAGTGTAAACGCACTGCTGCTATCACAGTTTTGTAAAACTTTATTTTAATAGATGCTAATGACAGATGGATTGGTGCGGTATCTGCAGTAATGTGGATGCTGTACTAGTGTGTTGTGGTGAAGACAGACCTGAGTGTGGAAGCAAAGCTGTAGAGTTACCGGTCATTTTCGTTCCCACCCCCACCTATGGCAGCAGGGTGTGGGTAGTGACCGAAAGAATGAGATTGCAGATCAGTTTCCTCCGAAGGGTGTCTGGACTCTGAGCAAATTTGATATTTTGTAGCTGGTAAATTTAAAGTTTAAATTTAAAGTTCAAGCTGGATGATGCAGCAAATATGCATTTTTTGAGTATTTCTACTTTTAACCATACAGCATTTTTTTAAAAATACAAATGTTAAAAATTATCAACTTATAGTATGCAGATTCTCTTTTTTCGCATGAATAAAACTTACTATTCCAAAATGGCATTAATGATTAAAAACTTTTAAATTGGATGTTGTTCAATTCCTGTTCATTTCATAATGTTAACAGTAGTTTCACCACTTCATCAACAGAAAAATAAAAAATTTTAAATGTGTAACCTTTCTGTAAACAAAACAAAACTCAAGACAACTGGCTTTGGAACCAGTAAAATTCCCACTGACAGACACAAGCTGATAAAATCTTCGGGGAGTATCACACCTTCACCACAAAGCTCAGATTTCCAATAGTGCCACTTGTCTTCTAGGTTAAGCCATTTAGACCACCAGACTGTGCAGGATGGAGTATATTGGGGAAGTCATCACAGCGAAAAAGCTGATTAGATGGTCTAGACATGAGGAGGTCTGCTCCATCCATCACAATAGAAAGCCTGCCGAAACTGAGACAAAGGAGAGGGACGGAGAGCAGGGTCACCTTAATTCATGCAGTTTAATTCTACTTTTATGAGTCGATCATCTCTCAAGTCTGACACAAACTCACAGTACACATCAGACTAAGTGACACTGCACTCATGAGGATGAATTAGTGCCCTTGTTTTAGCAAGTTAGTATAAAACTGTAAAGGTCAGAATTCTGTTTTGTTCTTTTTTGGCAAAGTTAAATGGTAAGGTGTGGATGGATAAAAACGAAGGAACAAATTAGAATAAGAGTGGACTATTCTGAGGGGCAAAAAAGTGAATACTGACCTGAAGGTGGTGCTACATGTGTATTAGGGTTAAATGGATTTTAAAAAAAGGATTTTTACCACAGGCATAGTTACTAGATTTTGATTGGCCTTCTCTTTGAGTAAATAATTTTTAAACATTACAGTTTTCAACAGACCAGCATGCTTTTAACAGATCCACATGGCTAATGGGCTTCAGATCATTACTAATTAACATATCATTTTGGTAGACCTGTAACCTGTGATAAACCTCCATGAGATCTGGAACTGATTAGATTTTCAGCCATTTTGGCATTTGCTGTAAAATTTTTACATTTTCAGCCATATATCTGTAACTATTCATCCAGTCTACACAAAACAAAAAACAAATTGATCGTCTGATCTTATGCTTTCACAATGACACTGTGTTGTGTCTGGCGCCATTGCCTTCTGTTTTTGCAACAGCTGAAGTCAGGAAAATATTTGCAGTGATATTATGGAATCAACTTCTCAGCTACATCCATCAGCTGTTAATCATTCAATTTGCACAGAAAAAGAAAAGAAAATGACCGTGGCATCTAACCCCACATCACGTCAGGTGGGATCAGGTCAAGTCAGGATTCATAAAGAAGATGGGCTATTTGGGAATTTACTATTAGTGGTTCCATGGCGACAATGGGGAGCTATATGTAAATGGACTGGTAATTATGCAGCACTTTTCTACTCTAACTTGGCACTCAAAGCACTTTTTACTTAAGCCTCATTCACCCATTCCCAGACACCTTGATACAGTGCTTTAATCTGCAGCATACACCCTAGTGGTTAACTATGTTGTCCAGGGACTCTTTGATATATAGGCTCAAATCACCGGCCTTCTGATTAGTATCACAATCACAATACTTTAATTACCTGAAGGGGGCAAATTGCTGAGGTTACAGATGCTCAGTGAAATATAGATTAATATAAATATGAAAGAAAATATCAAGCTAAAATATATATAAAAACTGTATATTTTAAAAAGTGCAATAGGTAACATAAAAATTCCAAAGTTAAACAACAAATATTATATAGTAGTAGTACATGACCCAGTTTGTCTCCTGAGCCATAACCACACATAAACTCAAGATTGCATTCAGAAACTTTTCTTTGAAGTTTCAGCAGTTGTCCTGAGATCCTAACATTTCAACTGTATTGAAATTTTCAGCTGTTGCATATAGAAGATGCTTACATCTACAGCTATTTGTCTACGAGTCAGGACAGTTGAAAGTAAAGTTTGAGACATGTATGCTTTTGGGGTTTTTTTCAAGTTAAGATGTTTGTTGTAATTTATTTGACTTACTTGAAATGGAACCCCTTTGTCTAATCCTGAACCGGTGGTTCAGTGTTACAACCCTAAACAACGCCACTCGTATCTGTATTTCATCATACTATTATTGGTTTGTTATGTTAAACTGAAATGTCCAACAAGTATGTATTTTCATTTTGTCTGGGGGCTATAGATGAAAAGATCTACTATCAAAGCAAATGGAGGAATGAAAGGTGGCCTGACTGATCTTAAAATAAGATGAGAAAATGAAGAAATGTTTGATGGAGGAGAAAGTGGAGATGATGAAAGGAGAAAAACACTGACAGAGAGTTGTAGGAATGACTGCAGAAGGGGTATCTTATAAAGCAAATGACGTGAAAGATGAATCAAACCCGACTGAGGACAGTAGGCGATAAAAATAGGAAAGGGACTTAAAAATGAGGGGGAGCTGGAGGTGGCATAAAGAAGAAATCAGAGTGGGAAAAAAGTAGTAGTGGGAGGAGGAGGTATCGATTTAGGTAGCAAACGTAAGGCTTGGATAGAGGAGGAATGGTTGAGGGGGATGAGATGGAAGTACAATATTGATCCAAGGGAAAGAACGAGAGTTAATAGAATGAGAGGAAGGAAGGAAGAGATGGGAAGAGAAAGAGCTTTAAAACACAGGAAAAAAGAAAGTAAGAGGTGCAAATAGAGCAATTGGGGAAAAAAGAGTAGACAGAAAGAATTGCAATGTTTAGTAAGCTTTACATAAATGAAGAAGGACTTGTGTCTACAGAAAATTATACCATATGGTGCTGAATCCATGTATAGCACTGCTGCTTTGTGACATTTAGATAATTATGTCTAAATAGTAAATCTGTATTTCAGATTAATTCAGAAAAACTCTATTTTAAATGAACTGCCTAAATGTTTGGACATCTTGTTCTTTCGAAAGTAAACTCTGATTTCAACTATCCAGTTAGTTGCTGTTTTTGCTCATGTCTCATTATTGTCTTTAGCAGATGAAACTTGCTTGGTTTCCACATTGTTGAAGACAGTCACATTTCTAGTTTGGTTATTGGTTCAGTGGTTGAGATTCAAAGTTAATTCTTGACCTTGGAAACAGCATTTGACAAAAAAAAACCTTCTCTCCCTGTGCTAATAAAGATTAGCTGATATAATGGAAACCTTTAAATAGACCATCAGGTGAATTTGTGCTTTTTCCCAAAACAGATATATCATGCTGATTTCAACACCTTAGAAGCCACTAAGCATCACCATCCAGTGAGTTCACATTTTCAATTTTGTTCCTGTCACAATTTAAATCAACATTGTAGTGACTGAAATGGTTGGCTACATAAGCAAACTGACCTATTAAAGGACCAGTGTGTGAGATTTAGTGGCATCTACTGGTGAGAATGCAGATTGCAACAATTGAACATCTGTCCTCACCCCCCACCTTTCCAAATGTGTTGTAGAACCCATGGTGACCATCAGGAAACAAAATGGATTCTTCCATGACTGCATCCAACAGTATTTCCAGTGCAGAGGTTCATGTATGTAGACATAAATAGAGATCAGAAATGCAACTGAACTGAATAAGATTCAGAAATTAGAAGTTCAGTTTTTATGAGATGAAAGTAATAGATACAAATGATGAGTAGTGATAGCCGTTCTGCATTGTGATAGAATTTTATGGTGAACACTAGCTAGCAGATATGCAAAATGGAGAATTCGAGGCCATTTGTCTGTTCTGAGCTACTGTAGAAATTTGACTGTGAAACATGGTAGCTCTTGGAAAGGACCAACTAACACTGTATATATAGATATCTTTTCGTACATGAATAAAAACCACAACGATTATTATCCTAGAGTGAATGTACACTATAAAAAACATAAATATGTATGTTAGATTTAATTTCTGATCACAAATTGTCTTAAATCATACACACTGGTCCTTTATTTAAGTTTTGAAAGTCCTCACGCTAGACTGTATATAAAAGATGGATGTAGCCCCAATATGAAACATCAATGCCAAACTGCCTTAAACCTGCATTCTTTCTAATGGCCACCAGGGGGTGACTCTTCTGTTTGCAGAATCAAATCTACCAGTAAATGACCTTCTTAAGTTTATGGTCTTGGTTTCTACTTCCATGTCTCATAAATACAGCATAGTATACATTTAGTGAATTATGGCTCCACTGAGAGTAAAATAGAAAGTAAAGCAGGTTGTGCTTTGGGGCGTGGCTACCTTGTGATTGACAGGTTACTACTGTATATGCATGCAGAGGATTTAGACCGCCAAAATGCTTCAAAGACAAGATATCAGAAACAATAGGTGACATCACAGTGGCTACATCTGTCCTTTAGAAACAGTCTGTGGCTATTTTATTCAGTTTTACCGGCACCATGGATGTCTTAGTTTTTAAATTGATATCTTAAGCACTGCTGATTTACATGTATGTTTTTCTTGTTTAAAGCTTACAGGAGTTGCTAATCTGACAGTCATATCTCTATGGAAACTTGCATTTTAATAATCTCTCACATGCAAACACACATACAGTGACACACATTGGCACCCTCATGTGTCTGCTGTCTGATTTTCAAGCTATTGAAACTATTACTGTACTGAAACTTGAGCAAGAAGGACTGAAAGACATTTATGAACTTTGCCCTCATAAACTGAGCATTACTGAAATGGTAACGTTGCTGAGGTCTTTTGACCCAGTAAGGTGACACTTTACCAGAGCAGAGTTCTTCTGATGTAATCACACATCCCCATATGGTATTTTCAGCTTTTAAAAGTTAGGCTCCATCCTGTGTAAGATGCTATAAACTGAAATTTGAAACACTTCCAACAGACAATTGTTTCCTCTGTTGCTTATTTAGAAAATAAACATTTTTGTGCTGCTGTAGCTCAGGGAGCAGAAATTAAAACAATTTGCTGCAAATATGTATCAAAACTGTATTGAATTACACGGAAAAGGAACTTCCTGTGAAATGATTTTTTTTTAAGCGCAAAAGGGAAAGTAGCATCCCTATATTTTAGAAGGCACATGTTGCAGTGACAGGACAAATCCTCTGATTCATATAGTTTGACTTGATTTGGAGTGACTTAACCCTAGTCTGCAGTCACAGAACCGGTCCACAGGCCCTGAGCTCTTCTATCACACTTAGCAGTGCGGAGGAATTGGAGCCGCACAAACAAGTGTTTCTTCTTTGTTCTGTAATCGCTCTGTCTTAAAGCCTGTGTATATGCAGTCATTCCACCTACTAATTCACATCTACATGCACTTTGTATTTAAACAATGCAGCTAAAGAATAAAATGTTACATAGCCCCTTGGCTACTGGGACACCAGGCATGGCTGTTATGCTGAATATAAAGTCAGATCATGCATTGTCCTCAAAATAATCCTGCCAAAGCAGAGACAGCACTGTAGAGGCTAAAATATAGTAATAAAATTCCTGCAGCCATTATAATTACTTCAGCATGTTATGTGCATACTAATTGAAGACTCAATATGTATGAAGAATACTCAAATGGTAATGACCTGAATAGTGTTCTCTGTAGAGAAATGTTTAAAGTTTTACACACTAACTAGGGAGGTACAGACAAAAATGTTTGCTTTCCGCTATGCATTGATCAGTCTGGAGATTTTGCTCCCATAAGATGTCTTCCTTCAGGCTAGTGGAAAGGCAATGTCAAAAAAAGAAATATAGATAATTATTTCATTCATGTTGACTGTTGGACAGTTATTCAAAGCAGTGCATATTTAATGAGATAATACCTCAACTAACTAGTAAAATACCCTTCAGCCCCCTTATCCTATTTTCATATTTCATCATAACATTTCAGAAAACTTGCAATAAATAAATTAATTAATTAATGTTTTCCACCTTGAAAAATTGTAATGTCAAAATGTATGACACTTCATTCAAAAGGTAAGGTCATTTTCTTTTTTAGCACGTGACTAAAATATATTTGCCAACATTTAGGTTTCATTTGGCTGGGGTGGGGGTAAGTAGTTTGCATATTACATTGATGTGTGATGTCTAAGAGGAGACCAGCGATGGGTGAAATGATTTTGGTTATACTTTGCTGTACACCACTACATTCCAGAGACACTTGTTAACATTTTGATTGTGTGTTACAAATCCTGGGAGCTCAAATCAATTAATATCTTTCCAACTATCCTGAAGTCAAAAACTCCCAGTTACTCAATCTGAAGAGTCATGTACATAGCTCAACTCCCCTTTAATTATTTTTGTGTTTTTTTTAATGTCCGCTTTTATGGTGTCCTTACAGTAAATTAGTTTTATTTAAAATGTTTATAAAAGTATTTTAAGTTCAATGTAATTACATAACAGAGCACGAAACTATTGTCTGTACCGAGATTTTATCGGTATTTCTAATTTCCAACCCTTGTCCACACTTGGACCTTTATGTTGATAATACGCAAATAAAGTTAACCAGTATTCAATTACATAAAGCTAAAATACATGATAGTTAAAATGCTACAATAAATTAACTGGGGAAAATAATGAAATACATATAAAACCTAAATTAATCAAAATATGTTTCTAAAATTAATTAAAAGAGCTAAAGTGGTGAAACAACAGATAAGACAGCAAGCTGATTAATTCAGCACAGATTAGCAGCACACACCCTTTGAATCAGGTTGTGCGTTGCCAGGTTGTGCCGACAGATGGGTGGAAATTGTATTCAGTGTGTGAACTATGTATGTAAATCTGGCAATTTGGGTAACATTAGATGAAGACACAAAATTTATCAACACATGGGGCACCGCTATAGCTCACCTGGTTGAGCAGCTGACCCACACACTGAAGGTTAGAGTCCCCTCTAGTGGAACATGGTCTCAAACCCATCCCCGACTGCCTCCTGCATGTCATTCCCATGACTCTATGCTCTCTTTCCTGTCTGGTAAGCGCTAAAAATTTCCATAAATAGATTTCAAGGAAAAACCGTACGCAATGGTGGGGTTTTTTAAAAGGAGGTTTGAAAATGACAGGTGTTTCCCAGGAGTAGCAGTGAATGGTCTTAAAAAAATGACAGTGCTGGCAGGTATGCTAAAACAAAACCCAACCCTAAATCTAGGTAGGTCACCAGCAACCTGGTGAATGTGAAGAGGTTAATTAAAAGTAACCAAGTGAGGAAGTTTCATGTTGACATTTTGCTACTTGTAAACACTGGTTTCCAAAAAATGTATTCAATTTTACAAAACAAAGCCTTAATGGCACATTTTATTAATATTTTCTTGCACACCAGAAATTCTTTTGCAGTTACACACACCAAACCTTTTGGTTTTGTTCATTATGATATTCTGAAGGTGTATATTAGAGGGGTGTATTCATCTCATTCAGAGCCTGAGTCATAGAACATTTTATTCCTAGAAATATGCATAAAATATCAACAGCTTATACACTGCAGGACTCAATTTTATCTGTTTACTGCATCATGACAGTTGTGAAAGCATACCTGCTCTTCATCAGACAATGATGCACCAATTGGCAGCAACTTAAAACCCACATTGCTGGTCACACAATCACATCATATAAGGGTGGTGTCCAGTCAAAACAAATTAAACATCACATTAATCCAACAGGTGATAGGTAAGCATTCTAACATTTATGTGGGTTGTGCATCATATCCTGATGATAATCAGAGAAATTAAATTTTAAAAACTGTATATATGTTAAACATTTATTACATCTTTAAATAAAATAAAATACAAAATACATTAAAAAAAATTAGGAATACGAATGGAAAAAATATATAAAAATCTAAAGACATATATAATAAATTAAAAATGACAAAAGAACATAAACTTTAGGAATTATCCAACTGCAAGGCATTGGTAGGTTTAATTAGAAAGTCACAAATGTGCAAGCTGTTGATTTATTTTCTGCCTAGCACCTTCCCCATTTTGGTGTGGATTTGCATGTATTTTTTTTCTGTCTGAATTCTAAGAAATATGGCCAGAATTTTTTTATAGCTGCTGACAGTATTTTCGTGTGATTTGATAAAAAAGATATAAAAAATGCCCTCTGTGAAAGCTGTCTTATCACAGAAAGAAGGAAGAATTCTTCACTTTACTACAGTGTGAAGTTTTGCTTGAACCAGCAGAAGAAAACTGTTTTTTCGGAGGGAGCTTTTATCTACATAGAATCTCCTTAGCTTTTATCTTTTACCTTCAGTTCTAACAAGTTGCTGTCTTTGGCTTTTAAATGCAATCCAAACTCAAGTCATGACCTTTTATCTTGCTGCCAAAGCCCCAAAAAAGAGCATGACGTGAATAAAGTCTGTGGTTGGTATGGTGGTAAAGGAATTGTTGCTCAATCAGATTTTTATGTACAAAATAAAACATTTTATTTCCCTTAAATGCAAAGAAATTTTAATTTGTTGTTATAGAAGGGAGTTATTACAGAGGATGACTGAAACTCAACACATCCAGTCTTTTGTGGTCTTTCTGTACTCCTGTAATAATAGCTGTGCTAGTAGTTTAAAACTTTTCCCATGAGGCAGAGGAATCCAGATTTGGATTTGATCATAATTGTGAATTTAAAGTGATTTTTAATAACTGTCAGCAGTGTTTGCTGGAGCGATTCAGTTTACTGCAGCAATTATGTTCTGAATGAGACTGTCGGGAAATGAGTGGAGAGGACAGGAAAAGCCCCCACGGGTTGGAAATCACTCATCTCCCATGACGACAGCACAACCAGTGGTGCAGAGAGAGAGAATGAGAGACAGTTTTGTTTGTGCCTTCATCTCTGATTACTGATCTGTGTTTGTGCTTGTATATATCTATCTTTGTGAGGATCACTGTGGGATGTGAGAACACTTCAGTGGGCCTTCACATTGAGATAGTGCTTCAGAATGACAGCCTTTAACGTTATCATTCTGGCCATTTTGTCTTTCTGGAGCCAGAAGTTAATAAGGGTGGTCTTGATTAGCAAGCTGTATTCATAGACTGTGTGGGTGCATTGCACAGATACAGATACCTGGCAGTTAGTACTAAGTAAGTAGTTTTATTTGTAAAATACTTTCATTTAAAAGACCCCAAAAGGCAAAAATACCACGGCATGAACGAGAGATCATTAGTAGACAAATACCAGCTCTGGCACTCAAAGCAACCAAAAGCCTAATAATGTAAATTTTAAGTTGTATCTATCCATCCATCCATTTTCTGCCACTTATCAGGGTCCAGGTCACAGGGCCAGCAGTCTAAGCAGGGACACCTCCAGCTCTTTCGAGGGACACCAAGGGGTTCTCAAGCTAGCTGAAGGATGTAATCTCTCCAGTGTGTCCTGGGTCTTCACCGGGGCCACCTCCTGGTAGGACATGGCTGAAACACCCCACCTAGGAGGCATCCTAGGTCTCCCTTAGAGATAGGGTAAATTCAATCATTCAGGAGGGGCTCAGTGTAGAGCTGCTTCTCCTACTGGCTCCTACTCAAAAGGAGCAAGCTGAGGTGGTTCAGTCATCTGATTATCCTAGTCCAGGAGGTGAGCTATGATATATTGTTATGAAAGGTAATCTATATTTTTTATCAGGCAATAAGCATGCTTATTTATGTGGTAATTTGGGGCATTTGGAGGTTGACTTGGTTTTTGAATGAGCCTCAAGTGGCCATTAGAGGAAATGCACTTTGTAGCTTTTCAATTTGGCTTCTGGTTTCAGCCATAGGCAGTATTTGAGAAAGACATAACTTCGGGGGCTGGAATGTTTAGTGAACAAGAACATGCCTTAAATTTGCATTCTTATTAAAGACCACCAGGGGGCAATACCTATGGTTGCTAAAAGTCCTACAGAAGTGTATGGGAAATCAGCCCTCAGCCCTGACCTTTGTAAACACATTCCTGATGAGTTTATAGGGTCAGTGACTCTTTTTAGGTCATACTGAATAAAACATTAAGTGTACATTTTGGTCATTCTAAGTGTGCGAAAGAGGGTTATGCAAGGTATGCTCATTTACTAACGTGTCAGACCCACCCCTCACTCATCACATCCAGTTTCAAAACACCAAGATGGCAACAGCGAAAATGCTCATCTCAAGGGCTTCAAAACAGGATTTCAACAACCAAAAGGTGATATAGCTATGTTGATCTTTTATACGATCTCTGGTTTGAGCCTCAGAGGTGCTGCTTGTTTCATACTTTGTTTTTAGGGTTCAGATTAAAATAAGATTTATCTTATGGTTTGTTCAGACCAAAAATGAAGCAAAGGGTGGCTACTCGTAGAAATACAGTCACTGGAGTGTTTTTGGACCATTTTGCAACCCACAAATATTCCTCCCTAACAAACAGTGAGGGAAATACCTCCTGCTAAGGTACAGCTCATAGCTGGAATCAGGCAGCGGTAATAAACTTTCAGAACTTACCAGGAGGTCTACGACTTACTTTGCATTCTCCTTTTTTCCTTTTTCTATGTAAAAGTGAAGTTGAATCATACAAGCTCTGGCTGCCCTCAGACAGCTCCATGTCTGATTGTTGGTGGCATCAGAAGACTCCAGTCTGAGGGGAAATCTCAGCTGATAGGCTTTCAT
>VUQH01085975.1:0-10033 GCA_015106775.1 Etroplus canarensis | reverse complement strand
AAAAAAACCATTGCTTGATCCAGCTGTCTTGGCTAATTACAGACTGATTTCCAACCTTCTTTTCACTTCAAGAGTTCTTGAAAGAGTTGTTGCAGAACAGGTATCTGATCACCTACAGAGGAATGGTTTATTCAAAGAGTTCCAGTCAGGATTCAGAGTTCGTTACAGCACAGAAACAGCTCCAGTTAAAGTTACTGATGATCTTCTTATGGCCTCTGACAATGGACTCATTTCTGTGCTTGTACTTCTAGACCCCAGTGCAACACTTATTACTGTCGACCACAAAATTTTACTACAGCGGCTAGAATACTCTGTTGGTATTAAAGCTAATGCATTATACTAGTTTGAATCTTATTTGTCTGACACATTAAAAATTGTGCTTGTAAATGAGGTGTCTTTCTCACACACAAAAGTTATTCATAGAGTCCCACGGGGTTCCGTGCTGAGACTAATACTCTTTACGTTATACATGCTTCCCTTAGGCAATATTATTAGAAAACACTGCATACATTTTCTTTGCTGTGCAGATGATACCCAGCTATATTTATCCATGAAGCCAGAAAAACCTCAGAAACATTCTTTCTAACCAGACTCTTACTGTGGACAGCATTACTTTGGCCTCCAGTGATACTGTGAGGAATCTTGGACCAGGATGTGTCCTTTAATGTGCACATTAAACAAATGTGTACAAATGTCTTCTTTCATCTCCACAACATCACCAACATTAGAAACACCCTGTCTCAGTGATGCCGAAAAACTAGTTCATACATTTATTACTTCTAGGCTTGATTATTGTAATTCATTGCTATCCGGTTCTAAAAGCTCCCTGAAAAGCCTCAAGTTGATCCAAAATGTTGCAGCGAGAGTACTGACAGGGACTAGAAAGAGAGATCATATTTTCCCTATATTGGCTTCTCTACACTGGCTCCCTGTTAGATCCAGAATTGAATTTAAAATCCTTCTACTCACATAAGTCACAAAGTCTTGAACAATCAGGCCCCGTCCTATTTTAAAGACCTCATTGTACCATATTTTCCCAATAGAGCACTAAAAATTTGAAAAGTAGAATGGGAGACAGAACCTTTAGCTATCACGCCGCTTTCCTCTGGAACCAGCTCTCATTTTGTATTCACAAGAAAGCCACCCTCTCTGCATTTAAGATTAGGCTTAAAACTTTCTCTTTTGATGAAGTTTATAGTTAGGGCTTAGTTATGCTGCAGTAGGCTTAGGTTGCTGGGGGGCTTTTTATGATGCACTGGACTTTTACTTTTCCACCCACCTTTCTTCACTTCGCATGCATTTATTTGCTGTTGCAGCATGTCATTAAAGTTTGTCTTCTCTCTCCCATAATCTGTGTTGTTTTTGTCTTTCTATGCTCTTCTTTTTCTCTCCTCTTTTCCCTCACCCCCCAACCACTCCAGGCACATTGCTACCCCTCTCTTAGCCTGGTTTTGCCAGAGGTCTCTTCCCGTTAAAAGGGAATTTTTCCTTCCCACCGTAGCCAAGTGCTTGCTCATAGGGTATCATCTGATTGTTGGGGTTTTTTTCTGTGATACTGTACATCTTTAACTTAGAGTGTAAAGCACCTTGAGGCTAGGCTTGTTGGGAAGTGGTGCCATAGAAATAAAATTGAATTGAATTACAGACTTCTGGTTTCTTCATAAGAAGAAATTCAATTTCTTCTGAGTCATTGCAGCATGTACTATGTTGCACTAGTTGATGTCCTTGCAAAGTTTGCCTCTCTAATGAGATATGTAGTATTGTCCTGCGGCCCCAGGTGAACCTCCCCTCCATTTAGATCACCTCAGCTTGATCTAAATTGAATGAGAAGGATTTCTTCTGTATTGATTGAACAGGCTCTGATGGCTTGCAACAGCGCATTCTCTGGCAGCTCCAGCTCTTTCCAGTCATCAGCACTGAAGGACAGTAAGGCTGCTGCCATCTTCATCATTTACACAACCTTGACGTAATGCCAGTGTACAAACTTTTCCATGCTTTAGATTTGTACATGAGAACGGAGAGGTGAGGGGGATGACTGGGTGGCTCTGCTTAAATAAATAATACATTAATTAATCATACAAGGTGATATAAGCTCATTTGGGGTTGCATTAGCATAAAAATATCTATCATTGATTGTTCTTTTGGTTGCTAATGATAGCGATACCTTATCATCTCATTATCCAGATTCCTGCCATTTAAACTTGTGCTGAACGGGTTATGTAATACCCATAAAACGTGAAGGAGATAGGTCAAAGCTCTTGTGTTTTCAGCCAGTGTGAGGCTTTTGGGTTTCCCTTCATCTGGAGGCCTTACATAAGTATTCGTCTCCAAATGTTTCTCTGTAATACTGTAGGGTCTTTACCTTACAGTGTGAAGCGCCTTGTGGCGACTTTTGATGTGAATTGGCACTATATAAATAAAACTGAATTGAATTGAATTGAATTGAAAAATGTGAAGGTACTCCTTAACTAAAAAGGCACTTACAAATTGTAGTTTCTAAAACCCCAGTTCCAAAAAGCTTGGTACACTACATAAAATATAAATTAAAAAACATGCAATGATTTTGAACCCTCATAAACATTTTATTTAGAAAAAAGCATATCAAATTTTGAAAGTGAGGCATCTTAGTATTCATGAAAAATACTGTCTTATATTGAATTTGCTGGCAGTAACACATCTCAAAAAAGTTAGGACAAGGGCAGGAAAAGTAAGAGGTACTAAAAAGAAATGGCTGTTTCAGTTAATTAAGTTAACTGGCAGAAGGGCGGTAAAAGTGATTGATGATAAAAGGAGCACTTTAAAGAGCCAGCATCTCTCAGAAGGAAATATGGGCAGAGGTTCAACAAACTGCCAGAAACTACATCTACTAACGTGTGGAGCAATTTCAGAATAATGTTCCTCAATGTAGAATTGCAAAGACTTTGAATATTCTGTCATCTACAGTACACAAATGTACCTTGGCTGCTCCCTTGCATTCTGCCCAAGGCGTTGCCACAGCGGATTAGTCGCCATTGGTAACTTGGTAAAGGTTTTTTATGCCGGATGCCCTACCTGACTTAACCTTCCATGGTGAGAGGGGCTTGTGTCCCCACCTGAAACACAAGCCCCTCTCACCATCATCAAAAGATTCTGAGAACCTGGAGACATCTGTGTGCAAGGGGTATGGCCAAAACCAGTATTGGATGCTGGTGGTCTTTGGGCCCTAATGTGGCACTGTATTGCAAATGGGCATGATTCTGTCATGGAAATCACTGCATGGGCTTTGGAACCCTTCCAGAAATCATTGTCTGTAAACTCAGTTGGCAGTGCAATCCACAAATGCAGGTTAAAGCTCTTTTCATGCAAAGCAGAAGCCATATGTGGTAAATGGTAAATGGACTGGTGTTTATACAGTATAGCGCTGTTCACCTTGAACATGATCCAGAAACGCTGCCATGTTCTCTGGACCAAAGCTCATTTAAAATGGACTGAGGCAAAGTGGAAAGCTGTTCTCTGGCGAGATGAATCAAAATATGAAATTCATGTTGAAAATCATGGATGCTGCATCCTCTGGATTAAAGAGGAGACCATCCAACTTCATCAGTGCTTAATTCGAAAGCCTGCACGTCTGATAGTATGGGGGTTCATTAGTGCCTGTGGTAATGGCAACTTGCACGTCTGAAAAGGCACAATCAGTGCTGTGAAAGATATATACAGGTTTTAGAGCAACATATGCTCCCATTCAGATATTGTATTTTTCAAACATAAATATGTCTTGCATATTTCAGAAAAACAATACTAAGCTGCATACTGAAGCTGTTAAAACAGCATGGCTTCGGATTAGAGGAGTTCGGGTGCTGGACTGGCCTGCCTGCAGTCCAGACTTTTTGCCCCTGTCGTGAATAAAATATTGGCTTATGATATTTGCAAATCATTGCACTGTTTATATTCATATTTTATGCAGCATCCCAACCTTTTTTTTCAAGGTTGTACTTTGATTATGCATTATTTAGCTTTTATCATGCCTGTTTTTTGCTGTCCCACAAATCAGAGTGTAACCAATTAAATTAGCAAACTTTACACAGTCACAATCAATACACTGTTTAAATCCCTGGCTTAAAATTCACTTTTACAAGAACCTAATGTCATACTGCATAATACAAGACAGTGTAGCCTGTGTGATTTATACATTTACCAGTTTAAGCTAGAAAGATTGTGTAGAAAGTTGTTGTGGCGGTCCAGGCAGAGTTAACATGTGAATCCCAGAAGGAGCAGCAGCAGCGTGAGCAGACTCTCAACCCAAATAATTACCTTCATTAATCAACAGAGGACAGAAAAAGGTGTAGCCACTGAGCCTTTTAACACTTCAAGTATCTCTTAGGTCACTCAGTTCATTTTCAGTTAATGCTGGCACAGGTTTTGTAAGGTTTATGACCATGATAGTTTTTCGTACGCATTTAGTCCACCTCCACCTCTTACTGGTGCTGATGGGCTCCCACAAGTACATTCTTTATGGTGCCAGTTTTGGTTGTTTTGGATCAGAGATTTCTGTGTTGTGTTGCTCTGCAATGGGAGCGGCTTAATCAGAATAAAATTATTAGTTCATCAGTCGGAGTGCCTAAAATGTATATTTTTCATTGTCAATAAATTATTTCTAATTTTTCCTTTTAATTTTTGCAATACTAGTTTCATCATGAATATGAACGTGCATAAACATGCAATATTTTGGCCAGCAGAAACAAGATGTTACAAAAACACTGACATCCTGCAAGTAGAACTTTTAAATTCATTTGACAAACTTGTTTTTCTCTCCACTGCTAAATTGAAGTCTAATTTTCACTCTCTTTTATCCCTTTTTTTTTTTTGTGAGCTGTTTACGAGGAAAAAAGGGCAAGAGACCAAAACCACACTATGAAGGCAGTAAATGCGCTAAACAATGAGCTTTACATTGTAATAAAACTCCTTTAAGCCAAGCAAAGCTACAGATTCAGGTGCCAGTTATTTTCTCTTTGTCATTTCATACAACTTCTTTTTTAGGTGCTTTAAGTGTGCTGAGCATATGAGCTCTTTTACAGGGGCACCTTGGTATACAGTGAGTTTGATGCGAAGTGCACTTTATGTTATTATTGTGTACTCATTTCCACATCCTTTTCTAGAAGTATTTTATTGTTTGAATTCCTGATTTCATTTAGATTATTTTATTATTAGAGTATGTTAGCATGTTTCACTTTTAGAAACATGATTGTTTGTCATGTTGCTAATAATTCACCCATCCTCAGTTTTTCAGTGAACCCATTGACATCCTGACTTCTATTTGTCGTGTGCATCCATCCATGGCAGCTGCAGTCTAGATGTGACATCTTTCAGCTGAAAGGATCTGGAAATAATTTCTAGCCCTTGTGGGGAGGGAGGTTTACCTTGTCAGAGACTGCTACTGATCTATAGCAAAACACTTAAATGCTCATTAAATCTAACCTGTCACGTCTTCTATTGAGCCATAGTGATCCAGTCTCTCTGAGGAATGAAAATCTGACCTTTTGTGAAATCTGTTCTGAAGAAACGTTCTTTCCCCTTAACATATTGTTGTCTTCTGAGGCTATTATAGCATCAGAGCAAAAGTTTGCATCAAATTTGACACTCACAGTGCTGACAACACGTGGAGTAAAACCACTGATGGCCTGTGTCAGGAGCTGAGAGCTTAGAGGAATAAAAGGCGGCTGAAGTCAGTCTCAGGTGAATGTCTTCACTTTACGTGATATCTTCACTTCTGTCACTGTCTGCTTTTCAGTGCGCACGCACACACACACACACACACACACACACACACACACACACACACACACACACAATCACCTCATATCCCACTACACTTTGCCTGTGTCTGCTCTGTCTCATCAGACAGGATGATAGACTTTAGAGATGCCCCAGCTTCATCCCTGCTCAGAGCCTCCCCATTTCTCAGCGCTTCTGCTGAGGTGGACGTCTCGGCCTTGCACGCATGGTGGCCTCTATTATTTGAAGGTGCTCTAAAGCAATATGCATACAAACTAAGCCAAGAAAATTCAATTTGTTATAAGGACATCATATAAATCTTAGAGTCTGTGATCCATAGCAGTGTACCGCTGGGCAAAACCTGCCTGACTGTGGAAATTTATTTCATTTTTTTAAACATAGAGCTTAGATGTGTGGCGCATTATTCATTTTAACCCACGATGTTATCTCAGATATGCACACACAGACATTTGCATATGCACACCTACACACATAATGCACTTTAATATGTATGTACATGTAGTAAGACAGTGAAAAATAAAATGCATCTTCACTGACATATTGGTGAATGCCATTTGAGGTCTAGGATATTCCTGGTTTTTCATGTATTAGCTGCAGACATTTTTAAAAAAGAGATTTTTTAAAAAATAAATCTGAGGATTCTTTAAGACCAGGTAGGCTTCTACTGCACTGGCAGTGTGTTTATGTAGAAAGCACAAAACTACATTTGTTTTTGAAAACTTCTACAGCAATAATTACATTTGAGAAAAACAATAAGTGCACCTACAGTACAATGCAATAGTTTAAAACCATCCCTCATTCATATATATTTTTCATCCAAGGAGCTGGCCATTCATTTTTTTCCCATTTCTTTAGTTGACTCTATGAAAAATGCCAAAGATAACACAGTTTGACAGGAATAAAATAGTATTTTTGCACCAACAAGGTGATTCCCAAAGAGCTATTGGGCAAAAAATAAATAGGCATGGTGTCCAGTGTGGGGTAGGCCCAAAAAAAAAACCTCCCCTGTTTACAGCTGATGAACAGTATCTGAAAGTCATGTTCTTAAAGAAACAGGAAAAAAATAGGACCTGAGAGATGCATCTGGTCCTTCAGTTGGTCCATCAACTGCTCACCAAAGCCTCATCAGAAATAGTCTCAATGGAAGCTGTCAGGAAGCCATTATTAAGAAAAAGGCTGGGGTATGCCAAAGTACACAAGACTAAAAATCAACAGGGCAATGGGTCTTATGCTGCTATCTATATAAATTTGAAGTTTTTGGTTTAAATCGTCATCAGTGTGATGGAGGAGGTCAGAAAAGTAACAACTGTGAGTGTCTACAGCCATCTGTAAAACATGGTGGAGGTGCTGTCATGGTTTGGGGCTGCATTTCAGCCAGTGGTGTTGGGAATCTTTTCAAAATTGATGATGGAACTATTGATGCAGAAATGTACCATCAGATTTTGATCCACCATGGAATAATATCTGGAAAGCCTATGATTGCCAGGGTGGTGGTGTAATGGTTAAGGTGCCTGGCTCATGAGCAAGAGGTCATGAGTTCAAATCCTGGTCAGACCCCCAGGCAAGGTCCCAACCGCAAGTGTGCCTCTATCCACCCAGCAATGGTACTGAAGCAGTGTAGGTTGTACCTACTTCTTATTTTACCAACAACATACAAAGAAATGAGAGTGGCTCAAGACTTAAGACGTAAAACCCATGATATGAACTTTTGTTTTCTTCAAATGCCAACAAATTAAAAATGTTCTGGTTCTTATTGTTACAGTAAGAAGTGCATCAGTTCATACAGTTTACTCTGTAGTTTATTGATTGTAAAATCTTTCAATGATATATAAAATCACAAGACAGAGCTGCTGTTGAAAATGGAGATGGGAAATGGAAAGTATCAAGTTTTCTTCTTCACCCACCCAAAGTATGTGAAAAGTAACCAGTTAGTTTCTTCCTTGTTTTCAGCCTATGGATACCATTACAATAACGAGTGCCTACAATAAACATAGCCAAAGTTTTAAATAGTAATCCTGAAATTCAGAAGCTCAGACTGCTCTAAATGCTCAGTTTCAGAATTTCGTTTCTACTCTTGAAACTGTATGATGTCAGTGAGAGCTGATATCCTTCACTTAGGCTTAGCTCTGCAGCCCCATGCTGTTTAAACTTTCTGTTTGGGAGAGACAGCCAGTTAGAAGATGGGAGAAGAGTTGAAATGGCTTATTTCAGACAGTGGCTTAACTGAGAGGCTACATCAAGGTCCAGTATAGGATAAATAAGGTTTATATTGATTTTTATATTCTGCATGTGAATATGGAGCAGGAAATGAACATAATAGGCTCCTTTTATAGAAAATAGAGAACTTGGCATCCCAGACTGAATTCAAAATTATTGGAGACTGTGTTAAACAGGAAACTAATTGTCTTTCTTTTTAGCACATTTTAGCTTCCCTAATGCTGACAGTTGTTTCTGTGTGCTTGAGCCTCTAGATGTTAAGATTTTTTTCTAATGTTGTGTTGGTCTGTAAAGCTGAAACCCCATTTTGTCCATGTTTCCTTTAAAGGTTGGTGGGTGTAACAAAGGTTGAATTAAAAAAATGTATGTTTGCTGTAAGAATTTAAGCCTTTTTATTGGCCGGTGGATAGTAGTTGGGGGGGAACCTGACGGAGTTCAGAGCCTGCTGTACCTTGTCAGAAAGAGTGAAAATAGAGCAGGTACAACAGGACTTACCTGTCAAGCTACAAAGTGTGACAGAGGAATGACAAGAGGGATGCAGCAGTAACTACAGAGAACAAAGCTTGACGTTGCTCCTTTGTATTTAGGCAAAATGTACATTATGCTTTCTCTCAATACAAAATGTTAATAATTTATAAAGACTGGTTTAAATTTTTACATTTCCTGCTGAGGCACTATATATTGTTCTGTACATTTATAAGTTGACTTGATTTTGTTTGTGCTCTGAGGCTGAATGTGTGTTTTGCTAAGAAATGCATAGGTCATGACAGAAAGCAGTCTAGCTTTTGTTGTTAATGACTCAAAACACTGAGTGACGAAGTGTACCAGCTACTGTTGCTCACACCCTGACTTGTACAGTATAGCTGATGAACTACTATTGCAGAAAAGAGTGCTGTGGAGGTTTAAACATTTTTTTTCTACAAAGAATCAGTTATTTGATTGTAATAACTGGCAGATTTTTATAGTTAAGGATGACCTCTGGTGACAGGTTTTGTGTGGCTATAAATCAAGATTAATTAATTTGGCAGCACGTGGATTCATTGGTTAGCACTGCTGCCTCACAGCAAGAGGGTTCAAAACCCAGGTAAGGCCCCTCTTTATGGAGTTTGCATGTTCTCCCTGTGCTTGTGCAGGATTTCATTGAAAAAAAAAAATAGGTTAATGCTGCCTGCGTCAGTCCAGGACACTCGCAATAGAGATTCCTAATCTCAAGCGTTCACTGTTGGTTTAAAAAAAAAAAAAAATCAGGATTTCAGAATAATGGTGGTGGAACATTTCCAACTTTCCCCATCTACCAGTGTTGTGGCCATTTTTGTCGAATTTTTATGAATCATAATTTGTATCCATTTTTGTTTTTTCTTTAAAACAGTGAGACTATACTTAGCTAGTTTTGCTGTGTAAATCTGTAATTAATTTTACTTTTGGAAAAGTTTGGAAAAGTGATTAGTTTGGTAACTTTTGGACCCTCCCATTAATTTAGGGATTAAGAGCACGCTAGGCTGGGGGTGGAGATGGTTTTTTTTGTTTGTCAAATGTCAGATGGGATGACGGGAGGGTTTAAAATGGTTTTTTGACCACCTTCTGAGCTTGTGGAATCAGATTAAGTTAATCTTTGTTTATGTCTAAGTTGTAAGAAGTTATTGTGTTGATTTTAGTTTATGCTTTACCACGAAATAAACGCCATGTATTTTCAAAGAATCAAGTCAAAAGTGCGTTCTGAAACAAACCACCCGTTGCCACCCACGGCCTTTTCTTGGACTATTTTTCTGTTTTGGAACCTAAAAGGCCGTGAAAGGTGCACTTCATAAAATAGATGGCATTATGAAGAAGAATATTATGTGGAAATATTGAAGCAGCATCTCCAGCCATCAGCCAGGAAGTTGAAGCTTGAGCACAAATGGGTCTTCCAAATGGACAATGACCCTAAGCATACCACTAAAATAGTCACAAAGTTTCTCAAGGACAACAAGTCAATGTGTTGGAGTGGCCATCACAAAGCCCTGGTCTCAATCCCATAGAAAATTTGTGGGCAGAATTGAGAAGG
>VUQH01085974.1:0-20609 GCA_015106775.1 Etroplus canarensis | reverse complement strand
ACACCTGCCAAGCTCCATCGTATGTCTGCTAATATTCCAGATGTATGTACCAAGTGTTTGACTGAGAAAGGAACTTTGTTCCATTGCTTGTGGGAATGTGCAAAGATCCAAAACTTCTGGAAGGATGTTATACAATGTCTGTCAGAAATGTTTAATACCAAAGTCCCTTTAAATGCTAAACTATGTGTGCTTGGAATATACTCAAAGAACTTTCTACAAACACAGAAACAGTATGCGGTTTTGGACTTTGGACTTCTATAAGCCAGGAGAGCTATTGCACTATGCTGGAAGAGTGTGGACGCTCCTACAATGAAGATGTGGATGAAGGAACTTTCTGAATGTATTGGATTGGAAAGATGAACATACACTACCAAGGGCAAACGAAAAGACTCTGATAAACTCTGGGAACCATATATGAATATCATGACAAATGAAAGTGCTAGTTTTTTCTGAAATGATTGGCAAATGCCTTAAAATGTAGCCCCCATTTTCTTTCTTTTTTCTTTCTTCCTCCCCTCCCCTTTTGTTTTATTTTTTTTATTTTAATTTTTTTTTATTTATATATTTTTATTTTTATTTTATTTTTTAATTTCCTTCTTAATTGTTAATTAATCCAATTTCAATACGTTTATTCAAATTGAAAAATGATGCAAGGGTATGCAGTTTGTGTGTGTAATGTCCATATGTTATGTGTTTGTGAAAAAATTTTGAAAACAACAATAAACATATTGGCAAAAAAAAAAAGAAGGGAAGGCATTTCACCAACTGACTTGTTGCACTGGTATGCATATCATGCTGGGGTTCAGTAAGCTCTTTAGAACAACCTATTCTTTCACGAATGTTTGTAAAGACAGACTGCATGGCTAGGTGCTTGATTTTATACACCTGTGGCGATAGGAAAGACTGAAACACCTGAATTCAATGATTGAGAGATGTGGTCCAACACTTTTTGCATGGAGTGTAGCTCAATGATGCTTAAAGTGCATCTTGCCAGGTATATAAGTACTTGCAATGAGATGGACAGAACTTAACCCACCTGCATATTTCCATATTGTTTTTAGGAAACCCTTTTTGATTTTTTGTTGCGATTAAAAATAGAAGCCATTGTGACATTTATATTCTTGTTTATGCAAATAATCTGCACTTTTTAAATCAGAATTTATCATCTTGACTTCTTGAACCATTTCAAAGCATATTTTATCCCATTCTAAACCCTCTGGTTTTCTTATATCTACATAATAGCAATGGCCTAAATAATAGCAATACAGAGGGCAGGTCAAAGCATTGCTGAAACACTCAACAACAGACCTCTGAATGCCTCAGGGCAAGGATTTACTAGTTAAGAAGCTCAGCATTCAGCATCATCTTTTCTGCCGCTGAGACTTTCCTTCTTATCCAGCATCCCCTGAAACACTCCCTCCAAACCTACTATAGCTGTCACTGAAAAAAAGTCAAACATTAGAATATATCTGAACTCCCCAACCTCGCCCTCCACCATTATCCGTTAGTGGGAAGCGATGCTGTCATTGCAGTTGCACACCACACTGGAGATTATACTGCCATTAACCTTCCATAAATATCTTTTTATCTGTGATTATCTTTTTACAAAGCTCTGTCTTGGAACACACTGACAGTGTGGTGAAAAGGCAGTCAGCCGGTGATATACAGCAACATATATGCAACCCTCCATGGTGAGAGGGGCTTGTGTCCCCACCTTGAATGGAACCAGGGGCCTTTGCACCACTTATTTTCAATGCCTACATGAGAAAAGTAATTTTAGTTAACTGAAATAAAAATAAAAACTAGACTTTTGGGAAAAATCGAAACTAACTAAAACTACATTGTGGACTTAGGAAACTAACTAAAATAAAATAAAAAATATACAGGAAATCTTATTAGTTCTAGTCTTTGTTAAATTTGATCAGTCAGCCTGTCTGATGAGGCTTTGATGCATCTGTTTATTGAGACTCAGGGTGTCTACATGATTATGGCTCATCTGCCTTCACAAAGTGTTGTGTTTGTGTGAATTTCTGATCTACTTAAACTTAAACTTAAATTTTAACCTGACAAATACCATCCATGTTATAATATTTAAGAAAACTGAAACTAACAAAAATGTACCTTTAGGTTGCTTCCTTGTATTCCCCACCAAGGGGTCGCCACAGCAGATCAATCCACACTGATAATTTGGCAGAGGTTTTATGCCGGATGCCCTTCCTGACACAACCCTTCATGATGAGAGGGGCTTGTGTCCCCACCTGGAATCAAACCAGGGACCTTTTGCTTGTAAGACGAATGCATAAACTACTGCACTACAGGGGACACTGAAAACTAAAACTAACACTGAAACAAATAAAAACTAAATTAAAACTAAACAATTTCAGACAGCAAAATCTAAATTAAAGCCACTCTGGAAACAGACTGAAACTAAATTGCATTCAAGACAAAAACTCAAAACTAAACAAAAATGAAAATTAATTAAAAATACAAAACTATTAATAACTCTGGTAGTCAGTACTAATACCGGTAAAATAGCATGATTCTCAATATCACATTCAATACCACAGTTTAAAAGAAAAAATATCCCATATATGTACATTTCAACTACTTACTAAAAACATATGGATGTTACAGAAATGGCTTTTCTGTAAAGAAAAGCAACAGCAGTACAGAACAGAATACAGTACTATGATTTATGCAGTAGTTTGCATTGATGCTGCAATGAATCCAATGAATGGCATAATTCTCCTGGATTTTTAAATGTTCTCTTCATCAATTCAGTGTTTTTGAGAGAAACACCAACATATTAGTGTTGTTACTTTACACTACTTACATTGCATTAACTGAAGCATTTATATAACGTTAGCCAAAGCAAACATTTCAGCTTGTGGAACTTGACTGATTTCACAACAGCAATGCCAGCCGTCTCAAACACAATGGCAACACTGATTTTTGGATAGCATAAAGAGAATACTCTGAATGTTGTTAATATGACCTGAAACGTTGAATTGTTTGAACAGATCTGGAAAGCTGTCTCATTTGGGTGTTTTGCTACAGTGTATTTCCATCCTTGATCTGAAAAGTACGATAGCATTGTTTGCATATTACCTTTTGTGAATTAATTATTACTCCTTGAGCTTCCACACCAAATGCAAAGTACTTCCAGACTCGACTCCCAAGTGGCTTTCTTAGTAGTAGTTTAGTAGGTTTTCTTGTCAAAATTGAACCAAAACTGAACTTTGTGTCCTAAATGCAAAATGCTATTCATGGTAGAAAACTAACTGCACATCACCCTGAACACACCATCACCACTGTGAAACATGGTGGTGGCAGCATCATGCTGTGGGGATGCTTTTCTTCAGCAGGGACAGGGAAGCTGATCAGAGTCGACGGGAAAATGGATGGAGCCAAATACAGGGCAATCCTGAAAGACAGCCTGTTAGAGTCTGCAAAAGACTTGAGACTGAGGTGGAGGTTCACCTTCCAGTAGGAGAAAGACCCTAGACATACAGCCAGAGCTACAATGGAATGGTATAAATCAAAGCAGATTCATGTGTTAGAATGGCTCAGTCAAAGTCCAGACCTAAATCCAAATGAGAATCTGTGGCAAGACTTGAAAATTGCTGTTCACAGACAATCTGACTGAATTTGAGCTATTTTCCAAAGAAGAATGGACAAAAATTTCAGTCTCCAGATGTGCAAAGCTGGTAGAAACATACCTCAAAAGACTTGCAGCTGTAATTGCAACAAAAGGTGGTTCTACAAAGTAGTGACTCTGGGGTCGAATACATATGCATGTAACACTTTTCACTTTTTTTATTTGTGAAAATTTTTGAAAATCTTTTTTTTGGAATAAAATTCCAATAAAATAGATTCAGGGTGGCGGTGGCTCAGCCCTTTGGGACTTGGTTTGAGAACCAGAGAGTTACTGAGGGCTGCAGACTCACTCAGAGCACTATCCATGTGGAGGTTGGAGGCTGGAACATGAAGTTGCTGAGTGCTGCTGATTCAAGACCCGCATGGACACAAATATTTGGAGAAGGACTGGAGGCTGGAGAGGCGTTGGTTCAACCCCTGTGCACTGCCGAGGTGCCCTTGTGCAAGGCACTGAACCCCTACATTGCTCCCTGGCTCGTTTAATGGACAAACTTCTCACTCTGCCACCTCTCTTAATGCTTGACTGCGGTTTCTGTTTGTGCGTGTGTGTGTGTGTATTTCAGACCTGCATGTAAAGATGTGTGTATATAACAACGACGTGTCGAACTTGAATTTCCCCACTTGTGGGATTATTAAAGTCATCTTCTTCTATGTTTGGAGTTGTAACATGACAAAATGTAGACAAGTTAAAGGGGTATGAGTACTTTCATGAGGCACTGTGTATGTGTGTGTGTGTGTGTGTGTGTGTGTGTGTGTTGCGCAATGCTCAGCAGCGACATCTGGTGGGTGCCAGCCCCCCCCAATGTAGAGATGCCACAGCTGTCAACAAAATATTTTTAATAAAAAAGTTATTGCCATTTTTTTAAACTGTAAAATAACAGATGACTCCCAGTGATTTTAGCTCATTACTTCAATTAGACTGCATCACTTTAGTGTGAGGAGCTTTGCTGAAAATTCATTTAATCAAATCAAAACAAGCTCACATGAAAGATCATAGTGTTTCTCACTTATATTATCCAAAACACCGATTCACCCAAAATACACCACAAAGAAAGATTATTCTCTTCACACATACACTCTCTCTCTCTCTCTCTCTCTCTCTCTCACACACTCTCACACACTCTCACACACTCTCACACACACACACACACACACACACACACACACACACACGGGATCTGTGTTCATTATCTCTGCCTATAATTAGCAGTGGGATGGAGAGGAAGCCATCATGCCTCTGTCTGTCATATTATCAGATGACTGAGCACCTGACAGTCACTATGATTTATCAGCCGGATATTACATTTCCATAATCCCACTCTGATTCTCTCTGTCTCGCTCTCGTTGTTGCTTTCTCTAACATCCCCGTTGGTTTCCCTCTTTGCTCTCTTGCTCCCTCTAAATGAATCTTCATCTGTATTCCATTTTATTCAGTATGATGATGATGAGGAATCCTCTTTTATCGCCACACCTCCCCGCTGGGAGGTCAGAGGCCATACTGCAGTCATGCTCAAGGCCACATTAATAAGACAGAGTCATCCTAACAGAGGGATAAATGTGGCGTGTGGTACATGTCTGAATTGTTCAAAATCAAGGAATGTATCAGAATTATACTAATGTGCACATCTGGTGTTCTATACAGTCCAAATCATATGACCTGTGCATCGCCATTAAAACCAAGTTTCCAGTCTTTCCCTGCGTGTCAGTCCGGCCATACTTTTTTCTTTCATAACAATAAACATCATAAACTGGATCAGAACTGAAAAGGCAGCAGATGTAGAGAAGTACAACCTTAGAAATTATTTTCTAACGATGGGTCAACCAGAGTCTGACCTGAAAAAGACAGATTTTCATCAAACATGAAAAGGATATTTACACAATATTTAACCTTAGCAGCTCTACCATCCACTTTAGTGTGTTTCTCATTACAAACTAGTGGTGGCAGAGTCAGGTGTACCTTTATTTAACTGACAAAGTACAAACAAAAAATTTTCAGTTGCCCCAGTGACCAACTTTGTACACAAATTTAGAAATTGATGGCTACAACGAACTCAACAAAAGTTGGGATAGTGTTAAAAAAACCTGAAAAACATTAGTTAGAAAGACTCCACATTAAGCAAGTTAACAGGAAGTAAGTGAGATATCATGACTGGGTAAAAAGAAGCATCCATCAAAGGCTTTGTTGTTGTTAGCAAGGATGGTCGTGACTCAGCCCTCGGTCCATAATTTGGGGGAAAATTTTCGGTTCAGTGCAGTTGAGGTCTTTCAACATCTACAGTGCAGAATATTGTGAAAACTTTTAGTTCATCTCGGAGAATAAAGGGCAAGGTCAGTTTCCACTGATGAAAGCAAATGAACTTCAAGCCTTCAGGCGACACTGCCTATGAAACTGCTATGCTACTGTGACAAATACAGCCACCTGGGCTTTGGAGTACTTAATACAGTACCTCAATGTATCCAGAAATGCAACTTGAAACTGCATTACACAAAGAAGAAGCCATAATCAACTCTATGCAGAAATGCAACTGAGTTCCCTGGGTACAAGCCCATCTTAGATGGGCTTAACAACTGTGGAACTGTATGCTGTGGTCAAACAAGTCCACATTTTAGTTCGCTTTTAAAAAATGGACGTTGGGTTCTGTATGCCAAAGATGAACTTAACCACTGAGACTGACATCAGCTGAAGGTGAGGTGAGGTAAAGCTCAGCATCTGTGATGGTATGGAGGTGCAACTCATGGCATGGGTGAGTTGCATGTATGTGAAGGCACCATTGATTTTGAGGCATATTTTCAGGATTTTAGAGAGACATATCCTGCCATAAAGGCGATGTCTCTTCCCGGGACATCCATGCTCTTTTCAGCAGGACAAGGCCAGACCATATTCTACTCAAGCTACAAGAGTGTGGCTTCCCACACAGAGAGTGTGTGCTTCACTGTCCTGCTGCCAGTCCAGATCTATCGCCCATTAAACATGCATGGCACATTATGATGAGGCAACTCAGACAGTGGACCATGGACTATAGAGCAGCGGAAGTGTTATATCATGCAAAGACAGGCACGATTGCCAGTGGTAAAACTATAAAAATTAGTATTATCAGTTCTAAAACCAAATTACAGCAAACCCCAGGCCTCAAGTGGCCTCTAACCTAACCATAAACTGAAAACAACCTGAGGTAGTGCTGCTCCTGAGTGCAGGAGAAGCCCTAACTTCTCACACTTTCTTGAAAACACATTAACTTTTAAACGTATTTTGCAGTTGAGCTGCAACAAGAACGTTCAGCTTTGCATATAACTGCAACAACAAGATTATGTCAGAGAATCATTAAAACCAAAGACTGTGATTCATGAACCCTGTACTACGAAACATTCAAGTGATGCACAAACATTATTTTTTTATGTCTTTTGGGGGTAGATTGCCTCAATATATCCACTATTATTAATCTATCTACATTAAAAAATGTTACCACCATCATTATAATTAAATAAGGTTTTAATTAAATGGAACAGAAGGAGTATAATGCATTCAAACAAGCTTGCTGTCGTGAGCTAATTTAAAGTGGAGTCGTGTGTGTGTGCATCTCCGAGAGTCCATATCCTTCTTTTACTGACAGCGTGTGTGCGTCACTTTAATGCTGGAGTCAGATTAATGAAGTGAGCACCTAAATGAACACATACTGTTTACAATTATCTATGGCAAGGCACTGAATAACTGCTGCTGCAAAGTGCTTTATTAGGCAATATGGCAAGTCCAAGCTTCATGGCTATTGCTCAATAACTGTCAGTTTAACAGAGAAGCAGTATGGAGAATGAGATGTTTTGGCTAGATTTACAGTGATGGAAGTGAGGCCTGCCATGATGTATGGATTGGAGACGGTGGCACTGGCAAAAAGGCAGGAGGTGGAGCTGGAGGTGGCAGAATTAAAGATATTGAGATTTCCACTGGGAGTGACCATCATTAGATAAATGCTTGTAAGGGCGGACTGCATGGCGTGCATGGCACTTGATTTTTTTAAACCTGCATCAATGGGACTAGATGAAATGCCTGAATTTAAGGATTAAGAGGTGTGGCTCAGTAATTTTCTACTTTGATTGATTCTAACTGACCTCTCCGCTGTGTTTGTGGTACTGGCTATATTTTGAGTAGCCATGCTGGAAGTGGTCCAGAAGTCAAGGCTGGTCGACTCAAAACCAGGTTTGGCTATTTTCTTCTTTGTGTTAAAACAGAACTTTTTGATCTCACCGTGAAGATTATGAACAGTTTTAAACATTAAAATCTACAAATACAGCAACAAAAATGCCTCACAGAACCAAAGAAGTGAAGCCTGTGAAATATGTTCACAATATTAATTAACAGGGTGTTCTCATTCTAATCTTAAACCTAATATTAAACTTAAAGTCAAGTTTAAATCCTGCAGGATCTCCCGAAAGAGCCTGAACATCCTCGCTCTGGGGGATTCTTATAACTTTTCTTTCCAGAGTAATCTCTCTAGTACAGCATTTCAGTCCGAGAAAGCACAGATGGGTTTTCACTTTCACACAAGTGTGCTCAACCTTTGCACACGCAGCTTTGTGTGTGCACATACACACACATCGACACGCACAGAGTATCTTGGAGCCTAAAGGTTGGCCCTCCCCCGAGGGTTGCAGAGATTATTATGGGCCAGAGAGGGAGATGAGCCTCTTATGCTCTGGGAGAGGGAGCTACTTCCCAGCAAAAACTTCCAATCAAACAAGCCTGACTCATTTTGCCGGCAGTTAAATGAATTGGGGTTCTGCAGAAGTAGACTAATGGGCTCAAATGGAGCCTTTTCTCCATATCCATTCATCATTATTGTATTCACATCATGCATACCAAATAATTGCTTGGGTACAAAAACCTGCTGTTGAGGTATTTTCTGTTTCAAGACTGTCAGATCTAATAATTCCTTCAAAGTAGCCTGCTCAGTGGAGAGCTGAACCACAAAACAGCATGCTTTAATGCTATTGCATTGGTTCTCTCACACTTCACATACTGTCTCTGTTTAAAGATAGCTGGAGGGCCCTCTTACACCTCATATTAGCATGTGATCTGTGGCTCACATACGACTGTGTCCACGCTGTGATTGGATCTCAGCATGTCTGCAACGTGCAAGAGAAGCACAGCTGCTCTATAGTTTTGAATACAGTCAAATGACAGCATGTAAATAATGTGGCAAATGAGTTCCAGCTCATTTTCAATAAAAACAATAAGCAGCAAGTACAGAGAGCTAATGCCTAAAAAGCATGAGGTTCAGAAAGTTTTACGAAACAATTTAGCCATTTATTAATTCTGAAATGGCTCATTATGTTATTACTATAACAGCTGGCAGTATCCTGATGAGTGCTGAGTGAGCTCAGGCTATACACACTTTACTGTGAAGACATAAAACAGTCATAACTTCATGTAATACACAAGTGATCCAACCCTGTATGAAAGGTAACTGGCTTCCCATCCACACTGATATACATGCTCCAGAGTTTAAAACAGTGGTGTGAGGTGCCTTTTAAAGGAAGGAAATCAGAGTCATGGAATCAATGTGCCACCCGTCCCCACACCATCGTGATGAGCTGTTGGACAGTCTGTTATTTATGATGTCATGATTATGTGCTGCCTGTCCTTCCTGTGCTGAAAGTCTTTTCCCTGCATCTATGCGCTACCTGGACATCTTCACCTTTCTGCACTCTTTCATGGCTGGAGTGGTGTTAGTATTTTATTTCGAACTGATGCTAGACATTTAAAATGTGCAATATACACTGACCAATCACTTATTAAAGTGGCTGCTCCTTAATGCAGATTTCCAATCAGCCAATCACATAGCAGCAACAATTTAGGCATGTAGACATGGTCAAAACAAACTGCTGAAGTTCGAACTGAGCACCAGAATATGACAGAAAGGTGATTTAAGAGACTTTATAATTATTTACCTTTATTCAACCAGGAAGTGAACTCTTCAGATTAAAAATCTCTTTTGCTGACAGACAGCATTACCCTTGCATGTTTTTTTGATGGCAGGAGAAACCGGAGCTCCCAGAGAAAACCCTTGCAAGCACAGGGAGAACATGCAAACTCCACACAGAAGAGCCCTACCTGAGTTGGAATCCAGGACCCTCTTGCTGTGAGGCAATAGTGCTAACCACTGAGCCACCATGCTTCGAATGTGGCACAGTTGTTGGTGCCAGGTGGGCTGGCCTGAGTATTTCAGAAAGTGCTGATCTACAGGGACTTTCCTGCACAACTGTCTATAGTGTTTACAGAAAACAGTCTGAAAGGGAGAAGGGATCCAGTGAACGCCTGTTCTATGGATGTTGTTGATGTCAGAGGATAATGGTCAGAGTGCTTCAAGCTGATAGGCAACAGTTGCTCAAATGCCACTTGTTACAACCAAGGTATGCAAAACAGCATCCCTGAATGCACAGCATGTTTAACCTTAAAGCAGATGGTTTAGAGTAGCAAAAGATCACAGCAGATGCCACTTCTTTCAGCCAAAAACAGGAAAGTCAGGCTGCACGTTGCACTGGCTCAATAAAATTGGACAATAGAAGATTGGAATAACATTGCCTGGTCTGATGAGTCTCGATTTCTGTTGCTACTTTTAGTTAGTAGGGTCAGAATTTGGCATAAACAACATGACAATCATGGATCCTTGTATAACTTTCCTTGTACAAATAGTTCAGGCTGCTGGTGGCATTGTAATGGTTTGTACAGGATATTTTCTTGGAACACTATGGGCCTAGGGTCACCAGATATCCCACTTAATGTGGACTGCACAGCATATTTACCCCTTGTCCCCCTGTCCCACGTCTGGAAATGATGTCCCACATTTTAAATGGGCTTTACAGGACATGCACTTTTCTAAGGAATCATGGAAGGTTTTTATTATAGTAAGGTGGAGGTTAACCTGTCTTTTGGAGTAGGAAAACACCACAAAGAAAATGAAGTGACAGTATATACTGAGAAATATTTCTTTTTCGTTTTTGCCCTAAGTGTTATTATGCTTTTTTAATTTCACACATTGAAAAATATGGTGACACAGTAAATGCGTGTCAGCTGGCTAAAAATTGTTAGACGTAATTGTTAGATATGGCTCAAACACGGAATCCACAGATGATCAGCAGACAGAAAAGCAGCTGAAATAACACTTACCTTCAGCCTAACAATTATTAATGTGGGAATACAAGAGTATTAATAGACTGCCGGATGGGACTATGAGAACAAAATTCATCTTCCTTTTATTCTCTTTGTATTTATTCAGCAAGAGTTGAAAAAGTTGCATTCAAAGAAAAAGTATGTGCTCTTTGCATGTAAAATAAACAGTAAATGGACTGGTACTTATATAGTGCTTTTCTACTCTGACTGAACACTCAAAGCACTACAAGCCTCATTCACACGGCACTTTATTTTATGCCTTTAAGCACATTTAACTATCACGGATGGATCGGGAGCAATTTGGAGTTCAGTGTCTTGCCCAAGGATGCTTGGCATATTGACTGGAGAAGCCAGGGATCAAACCGCCAACCTTTCTGTTGGAAGGCAACCCGCTTCATCTCCTGAGCCACAGCTGCCCCATGTGGCAGTTATGGCTCAAATTCAGAGCACAATAAATTTGAGGGTGGTACTGTACTGTAATGAGATGCCACAGTTGCAATAAGTCATTCATGACATTTCTTCCCTTCTGGATATTCCACAATAAATTGTAAAAGGAATTATTATTGCGAGGTAGAAGCATTTAGGAACCACAGCAACTAAGCCATGAAGTGGCAGACCACGTAACGTCACAGAGTGGGGTACAGCGACTCAGACTGTATAAAAGTCAACTATGCTCTGCTCAGCAACTGCAGAGTTCCAAACCTCCTCTTACATTAACAGTGCACTGAGAGCTTTGCTGGATGAGTTTGGTGTGGAAGAACTTGCCTGGCCTGCATGGAGCCCTGACCTCAACCTCGTCTAACACCTTTGGGATGAAATAGATTGTGAGCCAGGCCCTCTTGTCCAGTAATATTGTCTGACCTTACAAATGCTCTCCTGAGCAAAAATTGCCACATATATACTACAGGATCTTATAGAAAGCCTTCCCAGAAGAGTGGAAGCTGTTGCATGAGAGGGTGAAATAACCTTTTATACAACACCATTTTGAGTACTCAGAGTAGAAAAGTCCCATGTAATTACCAGCCCATAGTGTATGCAATATGTACGCGTTTCTGCGTTTTCTTGCCTGTGCACAGAAAGAACATCTTTCTCTAATCACCCACCTCTATGGGAGGAACAAACAGAGTAATCGAAAACTCTGTCATTGATTTCCAATCCCAAGACTCATATATCGAATAGTTGTGAAAACTTTAATTTGGCCGATTGCGCTTTCCAGTGACAAAATGGCACTCTTGCCAGTTGGAGTCCACTCTTATAAATACAGATAGATGGTGCAAGATTCTGCCCCAGTCTCCAACTTATAGGGCAATAACACTCACATTTAATGATTTCTATAATTACTTATATTCTACAGAGACCCAAATCAATAATCGCGAGCATGAACAACTGAAAGAAACACCAGAGACAAGATTCTAATATCAACTGTTGTCAACAGAAGCCCAGAGCTGCTGTAAAAACAGAAAGCGTGAAACTAATTTTGTAGAAACAGTTGTAGCACACTGTGTAATTTAACTGGAAACATTAGCACATAATTCTAGCTTGTTGTCCTGTGCATACTCTGGAATTTGCTATATAAATGCCTAAAACATCATCCAATTCTGACACAAGCTCTAACAGTAGAAAAAGAGGACCCAATTAAACAAATGAAATCAAAATGTTAGAGTTGGTCATTTATTTATGGAGGAAAATGATTCAGTGCTGCAATTATGCGAGTGGCAAACATTTGTGAATCTCCAGGACTAGCAGTAAATTTAAAGCTATCGGTATCTGGTGTTTTAATCGATGGAACAACAGCCAGGTGTCAGTGGGCAGCCAGTTATTATATAAAGAACAAAAGTATGAAGAATAACAAAACATTGGCAAAGTATGATCCTCACATTATTCATGGTACAAACAAAGAAAATTTCAGAATAATAGTTTTTGGTGCTCATGAGACTGGAAAACCATCTATAAAGGGTCTGAGGTCCAATCCATAGTCGGATGGATTGGTTACAAATGAAGGAAACTAAAGACCATTGTAACACTCCAGCCCCTGCACCCCTCTCTATACACATTTTCCATTTGATTGCTCATATTTGTGGAGCCTCCGCCACATTAGGTATTGCTCCAAATCAACCAGGCTTATGTGGAGGTGGTGGATTTTTTTTTCATAGTTTTCTGAAGTGATCAGTTCTTGTGTTCCTGGTAGGGACACAATCCCTTCTCATTATGGAGGGTTGCCTCAGGAAGGGCATCCAGCATAAAACTTCTGCCAAATTACCCATGTAGATTAATCCACTGTGGCAACTCCTCGGGGGAATGTACAAGGGAGAGGCCGAAGGTACATTTTTTTTTCTGTGGTGATACAAGAGGTGACTCTGGAATTCTGTGGAAAGTTTTTGGTTTGTTACATCATCAGCTGTTGGTTAAAAAAAAGTAACGCAAGCCCCTCTCACCACCTGTTCCTCGACATTACAACAGGCTGAAATTAATATCAGGTCAATCAAGCTTTTGAATTTAACATTTTTAACTTCATCAGGAAGACTTCAGAACATGTTTTCAAGATAGCCTTTTCACACCGATCAAAGGCACAGCAACATACACCTGTGACAGAGATACGGAAATGGTGAACCTTTGCCTAACAAGACAAGTTTCTTCAAAATCTGTGGGAAATTTGTGGAAAATCTGCCAAACTCAGATTTCTGCTTACAAGCCCCCCCCCCCAAAAAAAAAAACAAGTCTGCACAGATGCAGGCCTATGAACCAAACTGTGTGCAGGAACCTCTGGGGACGGCAGTGGCTCAGTGCGTCAGAGGGTTGTTGAGGGCAGTCGGTTCAGAATCAGAATCAGATTACTTTATCAATCCCAGGGGGGAAATTGTTCAAGACCCACCTGGGCTTGGACTTGGTGGCCATTCAAGGCCTCGCCCTGGATTATACGTGTGGAAGTGAACTAGAGGCTGGAGAGATGTCGGCGCACCCCTCAAGCACTGCTGAGGTGCCCTTGAGAAAGGCACCAAACCCTTATATTACTCTCTGGTCCCTGTAATGGGCAGTCTTATTCACTAACCTCTCTCTACTGCATGTTTACTGATTGCATGTTAAATGTGTGTGTAACAGCTAACAAGAGTGTGCTGGTAATTTGAAATTTCCCCATCTGGGGACTAATAAATGATGTGTTTCTTCTTCTTCTTCTTCTCTTGCTACAATGCTAACCACTGCACCACCATGCCACCCCACCAAATATGATATGAATGCAACACATGAAAAAATCTACAGCTTTCAAAGTGCAGGACTTCATTTTCATCCAAAGTGGTAACGCCCCTTCATCAGAGAATGATGCACAGAATGACATCTGAGAAACTGTAAAGCATTCTGTCTTTATCCTCTATTTTGCCTCTACTTGGGACCATATTTTTTAAAGGAACATTTGAAACTTGTATCTGAGGCCATAAACTCATCAGGAACGTGTTTACAGAGGTCACAGACAAGCAAGAAGTTTTGTTTCTTCATACACTTCAGTGCAACTGGAGGTCTTTTTACAACCGGAGGAGCTGTCCCCTGCTGGTCACTGGAAAGAATGCATGTTTAAAGATGTGTCTGCACTGCAATGTAAGCTATGTCCATCTTTTATATGCAGTCTGTGATCAATTTGCAGAATGGACAGAAAACATGAAAATATTCAGACCAACCAACTACTGAGTCTGAATGATAACTTGCAACATAAATGACAATAACTTCAATACAGACAAAATTATTCTCAATAGCTTCAAAGCAATATCTTTTCCAGGGCTCTTTCATCTGGAGTCCCAGGTCTACAAACGTCATATGGTCAAAAGTGTTGGGCCACCTACATACTGTATTGCACCCACAGGAGCTTTTATGACATTCCATTCTATAACCATGTGTCAGTGAGGAAATTCTTGCCTGGAAGAGCATTTGTGAGGTCAGACAATATTACTGGACAAGAGGGCCTGGCTTGCATTCTCTGTTCTAGTTCACTTCTCAGGTGTTGGATGAGGTTAAGGTCAGGGCTCTGTGTGGGCCAGTCAAGTTCTTACACACCAGACTCATCCAACCACGCCTTTATGGACCTTGGTTTGTGCACTGAGGCACACTCATGCTGGAACAAAAAAGGGTCTTCCCCAAAGTGTTTCCACAGAGTTGAAAGCATTGTCCAAAATATCTTGGTAAGCTGAAAGACTAAGATTTCCCTTCACTGGAACTAAGGGAACCAGACCAACCCCAGAAAAAAAATCCCATAGTAATGATGGGTCGATAGCGCCTCGTGGAGTGTGTAGCACATGGGTGTCAAAGTCGTGGCCCACAGGCTGCTTCCGGCCCCGCCCCTACTTCCGGTCGCCCATTCGATGTCAAAAATATCATGTAATTCGGCCCTTTAAAGCGCCACATTACAATTATTTAATTCAATGAGTCCACATTTCATTACATAATAGCAATGTGACGCTTTAAAGGGCCGAATTACATGATATTTTTGACATCGAATCGGTGGCCGGAAGTAGGGGCGGGGCCGGAAGCGGCCCACGGGCCGCAACTTTGACACCCCTGGTGTAGCACATTCTCCTTACTCCTTTAACACTGTGTTGGTGTATCGCTTAATAGTGACATCTGGTGGATTTCAAAAATCATTGTAGACAACCTGGATAAAGAGCGTGAAGAGAGACTGAACTAGTTTCATTCATTCTGACATATAACCCTCAAATAAGTGATGAATGGTCCTTTTCATATAACCAACTGATAATAAAGTGCTAACTGAATGAACAGGAGTGTATATATTCCAAATAATTTGAATATAACCAAAATAATATGCCTATGACTAATACAGTATGTCAAATGCAGAATTTATGAAAAAGAAAAATTTGCAAGGAAGTATAGGTAAAAACTGTGAAATCACAGTGAACGTTTTGGTAAAGTCATTTAGGGAATATAAGTGCTTATGAACTTGTAAGTAAGTGGAGAAGGCAGGGTTTACACATTTTTATTAAGAAAGACAAGTTTTTGTAGCATGCTGGGGCCAAGGTGATTTGGTCCCTGAGACCAGTTCTCCTGGTTTGGAAAAAAGTCTTTGACCAGGTGCAGATGAGGCAGAAATACATAAACATTTTAAGTTTGTTGAGTTGGCAGCAAAAAAAGAACTCCTGACTGGAGAAAATTCCCTTTTTCTCCATGGTTCCATGATATCAGTGGGTGATGAAAAACGAAAGTACACAAATAGCACCAAACAAAGTCTCCTCCCGTCCTTTCATCACCAATGCAAATGAGTGGAAAGTTGCGCTTCCTGATGAACACAGTTTGGCGATACACGCACCAATACGTGGTTTCGCGCTTTGTGCTTGATACACGCACCGACGCTTCAGTATTGTTTGACCCATCGCTACTCCATAGCATTATCCCTCCCCCAGCAAATTTTATACTAGTTTTAATGCAGTCAGGCAGGTAATGTTCTCCAGGCATTCGCCAAACTCAGACCCATGTGACGAGGTTGATTCGTCACGCCGCACGACACGTTTAGGACGTTTCTAGGATATTTGGGACGGAAGAAATTTAACAAACTAATTTGTTGAGACAGTGGCAGCCTCTTGTAAAACCACGCTAGAACGACTTGTTCTTTAACATAGGTTTGTAAAGGCAGACTGCATGGCTAAGTTCTGGATTTATACACCTGCAACAACGTGACTAACTGAAACACCTGAATTCAATGATTGAGAGGTGTGTCCCAATACTTTTGTCCATATAGAGTATGCATGAAAATCATTCATCCACCATCAACCGTAACTTGATCTTTAATCTGCAGCTCTGTGAGGATTACGCTCCCAGAAGTTTTTTTTTTTTTTTTTTAAATCAGTTTTTCAAAGAGGGCTGAAGTGAAGAAAGCCTCGCTTTGCTGGAGCGTGTCATATTTAGCACTTATCAGTATGGAAGCTGGGGGGTTAATTATGAATGCAGCTGGGGATAGCAGATCTACAGGGCAGATAACAGCAGAGGTGAAACGCTGCTAATAATGTTAGGAAGAGAAATTAATGACTGAACTGCCCTTACCCCATGGCACATGGAGGCTCGAGTTTAATGATAAAAGCAGCAAGGGTAAAGTGAGTGAGCGAGATCACGACTCTGCTGATGTGCATTTGCATGCATGCATGCGCTTTATGCATCGATGCAAGTGTGCACCGATGGAGCAGTTCGGGCTGTTTTACAGCCACGCCCCGCTTTGACAACAGCCTGGCAGGTTAAATATAATTTAAACCGCAGTGAATCAGGCTGCGGGACGCATTCTGGGCGATGACCACAGCATACACATGCACACAGCACATAAGGTCTGCCAGAAAGGGTCCACTATACTCCTCTGTTTAACCCTGAGCAGCGTATTTGTGTGTGTTGAGGACCTGTCATTTAATGGAAGCATAAAGGACATACACAGTACATTACTAGTGAGAGCAAGAGGGGGGCAGTGAACACTTCATGAATATGGAAGGTGAAAAGACATATGCTCCACCACATGAATACTGAAAAGAGACATAAAATAAAGAGTGCCTGTGTGTGTGTGTGTGTGTGTGTGTGTGCGTGCGTGCATGTGGTGGAGTGGTACGAGGGAGCAAAAGAAGTGTGAGAGAGGTTAACAAATGATGCAGAGGCAGAGAGAAGCCTTATGTAGCAGCACATAAATCCAGAGCCATTCAGAGCTGGGACACGGCTATAAAAATCTCGAGACCAAACTATAGCCAGGGACAGTCGTTAGGACTTTGGGCCAAAATGATAATGGAATTTACTGAAGTACCCCCAAAATCTAGTTGGGTGTACTTTCTTGTTCTGAAAAAAGAGAATAAAGTGGAAAACAGCAAATAGAATATTGACAAATTACTGGGCACAGCTAGCTTTCTTTAATCAGTACATACAGCTGCAGTTCCATGAAGGTTGGGACGCTGCGTATAATATAAATAAAAACACATCGCAGTGACTGACCAATCTCATAAACCAACATTTTACTCACTAAATAACAGAAAACATGTCAAATTTCGAAAGTGAAACATTTGACTGTATTGTGAAGTAATAGTTCATCTTGACTTTTACAGCGGCAACAAGTCTCAAAAAAGCCGGCACAGTAATGTAAAATGAATTGGGAGCAGGCCAATAATGTGATTGGGTATAAAAAGAGCACATCAGAGAGGCAGAGTCTCTCCAAAGTAAAGATGTTCAGAGGTTCAGCAGTGCATGCGCTCAGGAACACCTTCAGAAATCTGTCTGTGAACATAGTGGGCCCTGTCATCCACAAATGCAGGTTTAAGCACTATCATGCAAAGAAGAAATCATCTGTGACCATGATCCAGAAATGCTACCATCTTCTCTGGACCAAAGATCATTTGAAATGGACTGAGACAAAGTGGAAAAGTGTTCTGTGATCAGACAAATGGAAATTTGAAATTCTCTTTGGAAATTGCATCCTCTGGCCTAAAGAGGAGAGGGACCATCCAGCTTGTTATCAGTGCTCAGCTCAAAAGCCTGCATCTCTCATGGTATGGGCATGAATTATAGCCTGTGATGGTGACAGATTATGTCTTTTTCAGGGAAGGCTCATTTCAGTTACTGCACCTATTGCGGCAGCGTGGCTTCATAGCAGAAGAGCCCAGTTGCTGGACTGAACTGCCTGCAGTCCAGACCTTTCGAAAACTGAACAGACGAGAATGGGACAACATTCCTCCCCAAAGGTCCAGCAGCTGGTCTCCTCAGTTCCCAGATGTTTATGCAGACAGTGGTAAACGTAGCTCTGTCCCAACTTTTTTGAGACGTGTTGCTGCCATCAAATTCAAGACGAGCTATGAAATGGTAAAATGTCTCACTTTCAACATTTTCAAAGTTTTCTATGTTCTTCTGTGAATGAAATATGAGATTATTAAATCATTGCATTGTGTTTGTATTTATCTTTCACGCAGCGTCCCAACATTTTTGGAACAGGGGTTGCAGTGAGCTCATAGCTTACATTCTTACACCCGCGGCACAAAAGAACACTGGCAATTTGGATTATTTTAATTGAGATGGACACAGAAGACGCAGGCAGTTATTTGTCTTTGTGAGCGTAAATACCTCAGCCCGGTCTGTACGCGTAAACATGTCAGGCCTTTCCTTGAGCGTACAACCAGTATTTTAAAGGTAGCCGCTTTTATGTCTGGACCTATGAGCACGCAGGTTAACTGACAAGTTAACAGCAGCTGCTGACAAGACATCAAGCTGCAGCCTGTGATTAGAGCAATCATTTCCCAAATCTCCCTTTTTCTTTTCTCCATTTCCCTTCTGCCTGCCATTCCCCTCCTCACGTTGTTTCACTCCTGCCTCTTTCCCTCAGCCTTTCTTCCCCTCTACTTGCCGCTCTCCTCCTCGTATCCATGCAAACCACGTGCGCACACGAACACCAGCTAATGCCCGCACATACGCAAGCACCTCTCGCTCTCTTTTTCCGGCAGGCTCTTTTCTGACTGACAGAGTATTAGGAGAGTGTGTGATGGAAAGAGGGAGCAGGGGGAGAGGAGGGGAGGAGAGAGGGTCACCTTGGGAAACGGGAATAAGGGCAGGATGAGGATAGAACGGCATTTTATTCTTTTTTTCTGGATGAGGTAGTTCAGATTCAGGAAAACACGGGCACATTTGTTGCTGATTCTCCAGCTATTACTGCCAGTTATTGACACTACCACCACTACCACTTGTGCTAGGTCTGTGGCTGCTTTTACTCCTACATCTGTTGATCCAGTGCAGACAACAGGGAAACAGAATAAGTTTACTAACAATAATAGTAAAAAGAAAAGAGAAAGGTTAGGGCCTAACATCTTGCCAAGATTGTTCTCTAAAATAGACACTGAAAAAACAATACTTTCCTATTCGTTTAGGGCAATAGTTACATATTAGACACTGCTCAACAAGAATGGACATTTTCTGAAAAGAAGGGTTTGTGTGTGTGTGTGTGTGTGTGTGTGTGAAGCTGAAAGGAATGGCAGCTAGTGTGGTCTTCTCTAAACCATCTGCTTCAACGATGCATTTTCACCCAGACGACCACTGGATGTGTTCTCTTTTTCAGACCGCTCTCTGTAAACCCTAGAGATGGCTGTGAAGGGAAAGCCCAGTAGACCAGCCTGTCTGGCACCAACAACCATGCCATGTTCAAAGTCACTTACATCACCTTTCTTCCCCTTTCTGATGCTCGGCTTGAACGTCAGTAGGTCATCTTGACCATGTCTACACGCTTAAATGCGTTAAATGAGTTACTGCCATGTGATTGGCTGATTAGGTAGTTCAGCGGGTATACCTGTAGTTTTAATGCCTTACAAAGAAATAATAGAAATAAAGTGTGAAACTGTGGCATGTAAGAATTAAACTTGTCTCTCTGGTGGAAGGGGTAATTTAGTAGTTAAGCATCACTGCATTTATTTTGCTATGTGTTTTTGATTGCTGTTAATGTATTTCATCTGCTGTATTCTAAATTATTTGCTGTACTTTGGGTCAGATGTTTGCAGCTGTATATTTAATACAGCTGTTTCTTTATTTTGGATTTAATTTTTGTGCTGTATTTTATTTTTTACATACATTTCTTGTGATCATATAATTTATATACATTATATACATTATTTTATTTATTTTTTTATTTCTAGATGTCTATGTGAGCTGCTGGATACCTAAATTTTCCCTATATGGATCATTCAAGTATCTATATCTATCTATCTGATCTGCTCCACCCCGACAATCTAAAAAGGAGGATTTTTTTTTCTTTTTTAAGTGGAAAGACTAACTTTTATGAACATTG
>VUQH01085972.1:0-31891 GCA_015106775.1 Etroplus canarensis | reverse complement strand
TCCGCTGTGGCGACCCCCTAACGGGAGCAGCCGAAAGAAGAAGAAGAAGAAGAAGAAGAAGAAGAAGAAGAAGAAGAAGAAGAAGAAGAAGAAGAAGAAGAAGAAGGGCAAACCCCAAATACAACCTGAGGTCATGTGATGCTGAGGCGTGTGCAGGTCAAAATTTGAAATATTTGCTATATTAGAGATAACATTTCTACATTACTTGTAATGTTATCTCTAATATATTAACCCAGTGTGTCTCTGATGTATTTATAATTGCTACAAATAATAAATAACACTATTTAGGTCCAGATGCAGTTAGTGTGTTTTTGGGTGGAATCAGAGATAAAGTCAAACAGCATCCACTAGGGCACACTTTAGACAGACAATATCACTACTGCAGAGACATCCATGTGGTTTTCAGTGTATACACAGGGCTTGTCTCGGGCCAAGTGTTGATATTTGCTCTCAGGCTGTTGGTCTTCCGTGAAAAAAAAATTCTGTAAAACAGGCTCCAACCCATTGTAACCTACAGGCTATGGGATAAATGCAAAGTCCATTTTTTTTTTTGGTTTATGCAAGATATTGTTTACGTCTGCAGAAAGTCTGTCAACTATTTAGACTGGTCACCAAGTTTAAGAGAATTTACAAGTTCAAAAAAGGAAACCCCTCAAAAATGCCAAAGATTTTTTACTTTTTAAAATTTCTGAACATGTGAACACTTTTAACAGAAACTGCACATTACCTGAGGTGCATTAGTGGCTACTAGAAAGGCATTTGTGCGACCCGGATGGTCATAGTCGTGCATTGCAGCTGCTACATAAAGGGCCATGAGCTCCAGGGCAGGTATGTTCCAGGACAAGCAACCATAGCTGTCATCCGATATTGAGGAGCTCTTGGAGGAGGCGTAGGATATCCTGCCTGGAGAGATTCCACTATCTGAGTCTGGAACATAAAAAACAAGATGAATGGCCAGTAATAAAAAAAGTGAAGTTGGCCTATGTTATCAGTGAAAAATGGGGTTATATTTATAGCTTTTACATAGAAGCAAAATGTAAAGATGTAAAAATGTAACATTAAAGTCTTCATATGCCTACACACATTGTGCACACATTGTGTTCTAGCCCCATTTATTCACTGTTTTACATTACTTTTCCATATCACTTTCATTTTCTGACTCCATTTCTCTTTTCTCCCTTATTAAATCACAGCTGTTTTGGCAGCATCAGTAGGACATGTCAATGGATAAGCCTAAAACAATTTCTAGTAGTGCTAAAATGTCATCTGCAGAGATGAGATTGGAATGTCTGTGTTTCAAGCCAAACCATCTGCATTCTTTAGAGCAAATGATACTGCCCATGAAGACAAAAATCTTACAAGCCAGAAATAGAAGTAACAGTACAGGCACTTCCAAAGGAATACACAGTTTACCTGCATTAACACTTAAGATGCTAAGTCTAATTATGTTTAGTTAACTATGTTATTCAGTTCTGTTCTTTGCAGAAATGATTTTTTAACAATACTTAATAAAATGACCTCTACCATAAGACACTGATTAGGCTTAAAGAATAAACTGTCTCTAACTCATTAGAATAAAGATGATACTTTCTTTGTTAACCACATTTTAAGGTTTTTATATTGTGAGGAAGCTACTGCAAACAAGTGTATTAAAAAGCATTTGTTATTTTTTTAATGCAAAAAGTCCATTATTGTAGGTTGTGGGTATAGACTATATTCATATTGCAAAATGTGCTGTCTAAAGCAGTTTTCACACATACACTACAACCCTGAAGTTTTCAAGATATTAACCAGCAGTGGATGTAAATGAATGTACACTCACTGGCCACTTCATAAGGTATACCTGTTCAACTGCCTGTTAATGAAAATATCTATTACATAGCAGCAACTTCATGTATTTGGGTATGTAGACATGGTCAAAACGATTTGGTCAAGTTCAAACTGAGCACCCTAATGGGGAAGAAAGGTGATTTAAGTGACTCTGAAAGCAGCCTGTCTGGGTCTTTCAGAAACTGCTGATCTGCTGAGATTGTCCCTCACAAACTATATCCAGGATTTATAGAAAATGGTCAGAAAAGGAGAAAAAAATGCCGCAAGTGGCATTTCTCCAGCACAAAATGCCCTGTCGATGCCAGAGAACAGAGGAGAATGGCCAGATTGCTTCAAGTTGATGGAAAAGAAGCAGTAACTCAAATAACCACTTGTTACAATCAAGTTATGCAGAGGAGCATCTCTAACAGCACAACATGTCAAACCTTAAAGCAGATGGTCTACAGTAGCAGAAGACCAAACTGGGTGCCCCACCTGTCATCTAAGAACAGGAAACTGAGACTACAGTTCACACAGGCTCACCAAAATTTGACAATAGAATATTGTAATAATGACTCTCATTGGGCTCACTTTGGTCCCCTTAGTACCAAATGAGCATCATTTAAACACTACCTGGGTATGTATGTATGTATGTATGTATAGATAGATAGATTTCATTGTTGCTGACCACGTGCTTTTATGACCACAGCGTACCCATCTTCTGGTGGATAATGCACCATGTCACAAATCTCACATCGTCTCAAGCAAAAGGGGTCTAACCCTGTACTAGCAAGGTGTATCTACTGAAGTTGCCAATGAGTGTAAAGATTTCAACCAGTCAGGTTGAGCACTGACTTTATCCTGAGAGCTGTTGAGAGACTATAGTGTTCATGTAACTAAGCCCAGGTCCTGGCAATCCAGAGAAATCACAGCGATCAAGTGAATATTCTGTGCCCTGTCTCCCTGCACGCTTTAATCAGGTACCAGCCCTTGTCTAAACCAAATGGAGTATTTCCAGTGGAGAAAATGGGTTTGACATGGGCAGTCCCCCTCCCTGATTTTTCCAAAATTGTCTGTCATTAATGTGTATAAAAATATGATGACTTATAAGTTTATGATTATGGACTGTTGTTTACCTGTGTCACTCCCTGTCACATGCTCACTGTGGATCTGCTGGAACCCAGGGATTGGTCGAGTGGTCAGGTACCAAACAGCGTGCAGCACATCAGTAGCATGGACCCGGTTATGATCTGTGTTTTTAACCATAACAGCTGAACTTAAATTCATTTTACAATGTACACCGGAAATAATGTCAGCTTTTGGGAACATATCTACTTAACAGTTTCAAAAATATGCTTAACCATCCAAGAATAAAAATAACTCCAAGTCTTTAACAGTGTTCAAGAAATTCTTCAACATCACACAGTGCAACACTCACAAGGAATGTCTCTGTATCCATTTTCCAGAGCACAGAAGTATGACATGAACTCCCTTACAGGGATCTTGAAAATTTCAAACAGACACATATCCTGGAAAAGGGTGTATGTCACCTGGAGAAAGAAAAGCCAGCTTTACTAAAACAACAGTCAAAACACAAGCCAGCCTGCAACATCACTAATTAACTGAGTGGATCAGTTGAGCGGTAAATTAAAACAGCATAAAAATTCAAGCACCTATTTAAATCTACTCAAACTTATAATCATAACTGAAGTGCTGCATATTTACATTTGCAGTGCTATATATTTGTTTAGACCAAGTCTCTCTCTATAAAACCTTCAAGAAACTGTGCTGCTACATGAAGAGTTGATTTACCACTATTCAAATCTGTACCAACTTCATTTATGGCTGTTTTATTATGATTGCACAAAGCTGTACCACTACTGACTTTAGTAACCAAAACTGAAAAAACCAGTCACACAGATCTGATTTTTTTAAAAACACAGCTCTTGAAATTTTTAACAAAATGAAAGAAACAAACTGGCAACATATTGTACAACTAAACAATTCCAAAAGGTTAGGACACTGCATAAATATCACGTCTCCTCCATACCACTGCATTATGTTTTCACGTATATTTTACACAGTGTCCCAACCTTTGTGGAACTGGGGTTATGCTAAGGGAACTGTTTATCAGGCAGGTACATATTTAGTTTGTAGTTGTTGTACTAACATAGCTGAGGATCCTTCCGGTCTTCCCTCCTGTTTTGTCCACAAGGTCAAAGATCTGAAAGTTCCAGGTGTTCATCCTCTCCATTAGAGTCTCGTGGTCCTCTAACATAGGATCTAACCTGAACTCCTGCTCACCCTGATGGCACAATATTGTTGGAGCCATTATAGACAAACAAACAGCAAAATTATACCACAGAAACAGATTCTGGCACCTAAATAACTGATGCATTACTGTGTATTCATGAATGAAACCCAAATTTCTATATGCTCAATCACTGTAAACAATTCTTAAAGAAATTATGATCTAAATGTCTGAAATATTTGAAACATAAATCTAGTAGGTGGCTAATACTGCTGCTTAAGGTACTGGTAAATAAAAAAAGAGCCATCCCAAAAAGAAATGGCGGAAATAGCTTTTCTCCAGTCGATAATCACAGTGTAAGTTGAAGCCCTTTGATTAAGCTCACTTCTGATTCCTGAGTCTGGTGGTCTGTGCTCGTGTTCTTCTCCTTCTCCTTCTCTGCTTGCCTCTGATTTCCTCCATCATTGGGGCTCCCATCTTCAGACACATCTGCTTCTGAACTCTCCTCCCTGATCAGAGGCTCCCCTTTGAACTCTGGCCCTTCACCTGCCATGTATACACACATACAACACAATGTAAAGCCACCCATCTGCATTACATACAGAAACTAAATTTGTTTTTCAAATTTGTTCAATTTATGTTTTACCCTGAAAGTATTTCAAGAAAGTTTTAGATGCTACAATAACTTGCATATACTAAAGAATAGTAAAGATGGAGCCTTTTTTATTGTTATTTTTTTCAGTGAACAAAAAAAGGTGCTTCCAGTTCCTCCCCTTTTGCCCAAGGAGTCATTACAGCAGATGTATTTGCAAATGTGTTTTGGCACACATTTTACGCCGGATGCTCGTCCTAACAAAACCCTCCAATTTATCTGGGCTTGGGACTAGCATTAGGAGGACACTGACTTGTGTCATCTCCTGTGTAAATGACTACACTATGGAGAACTTTCAGTGAACAGAAAAAAGAAACCTAAAACTGGTTTGATGCAACTAATATGGCCAGAAGTGATAATGCGTAATTTTCTATGCATAAGTCTAGTGATTCAACAACTCTGTATTAATTAAAGGTTTGCTGCTCTAGTCCTTGTTTGAAATATAACAGGCAATATTGTGCACCTGTGCTTGGGTGAGATTCAACTTGCATTTTTGTTGGTGTCCAACAAAGAAAAACATTTACACTTTACACAGCTTACAGAAGCATTTATTTTGCAGCCTCAACACTAGAGACTATTCCATTACCCTATAACAGTGTATAATGCACCTAGAAAGTAACTGCATGTACCTGAGAGCCTACGCTGAGCCTCAGTGGTATACTGTTGATGAGATTCCCCTGTATCACTGCTGCCCTTGAGCATCTGACGACCACAGCTAGAATGGTAAATCACAGACATAACCAACTGCAGTACAGAATATAGCTTAATTGGAATCACTGACATAGAAGACTGAATAAACTGCAACACTGTGGCATGTCTCTTCAGTTTACAGGTCTCACCTGGTGCAGAGAGGTAAGGTAGAGCTATGGAAGGCCTGTTGGAAATCGGGGGAGCTTATTGTGTAGCCCAAGGGCTTGTGCAGGTTCAGATTTACACTTGGCTTTGTCAGAAAGTCAGCCGTGTCTGGGAACTCCACAGGCAATCGAGTAACAAGGGATGATGAAGAGCCAGTGCCTACAGCAGGAGGACTGTGGCTTGGAGAGGTGACGGGGCTCAGGCTCGGAGATGTGCCTAAAATAGGATAAAGGGAGACCACGTAAACAGGCAGGATCGATACTGAGTTAAAACATGAGCAATAAGCCAAACTGCAGAGAGTTTGAAGAGTTATATGGTTACGTCTAACCTGCTCTCCTGGGCCCTGCGTGGTATGTGAGGGTAACAGATGATGACCTCTGCTTGGGAATGGTGAGCAGGTTTGCATTGGGCCCATTAGACAAACCTGAGCTGAAGTATAAAAACACATCATTCAACATTGGCTATAAAAGAAACTATAAAAAGAGTGTATTGCCATCTGTTCTTTGCCTCATTCAGTCAACGAAGATCTATAGTCCAAGGCAACTATGCCAAATCAATCATCTAACACCACTGAAACAAAGAGAACATGAGGAGCTTAGGCTCAAAAATCTCATCAGCCAACATAGCTTATCCTCTCCTGCCATCCTGTGGAGACATGCTGTAATATACTCAAAAGAATCCAGAAAAAAGGAACAATATTTACAATTTAAAAGCTTTATGTCAGATCACTATTCAGAACTCAATATAATACAGATCTAATAAGTTTTTGTTTTTATTTTTGTAACTTATTTAATACTTACTGAGAACCATGTATTACATGAATAAGGATGACCCCCCCCACAACAATCCCAACAACATAATACCCTTGACTTGACCTTGTGTACAAAAGTTACAGATCCTGATGAGGAAGACAACAAGAGAGGTACAGTCACAACATGTAGAAACTGCAAGAAAAGTCATTTTTCTGCTCCAGAACTGGGTAGATTGAATGTAAAGGACAAATGATGTGTGTTAACAATTCTACAAACAGTCTATGTTTCAGGGGTTGGGGTGGTAAAGTTGACAACTAAGTTTGTGTTGAGTACCTGGTCAAGTTGAGGTCAGGGTAGGGTCTTTTGCCATTGTTACGTTCCCAGCGTGAAGAGGCAGAGTCAAGAGAAGGGAGTGTGGTGGATGCAGAGGAGGTGGAACTTCGCCTGGGCTGAGGGGTGGGGAGACTGTTTCTGCTGCTCAAACCCTGATCGGTAAAGAAAGTCTCCAGTATAAATATATGCTTCATACACAGCCATAAATAAACTTGATAACTTGGGTCAATGTCAGACTGATTGCAGTTTGTAGCTTAGTTATGTTATCTGACTTAGGATTACTAAGATGAAATATTGACATCACTGCCACTAGTCCTTCTAACAGTATTTGAAACAAGTAATCATCGTTGTTGTTTCAAAAGGGCTCCAATAATCAAATTTTACATGAACATGATCAGCAGGCACCCTTCCCAGCACAAGCCAATGGTAGTTAAGACTATCGAGAACAGGTGGGGGACTAATTTGTTATAGTAGTACTACCCACCTTAATGGGTTTCCTGTCACTCCTCTCTGCAGAGTCCTCCACCTCATCGCAGGAGTAGAAACCTGGAAAGGGTGTAAAAGGGTTCACCCTGGGACGACATGAGCCTGAAAATGTCCCCATGAGGCTGGATATGCTGCGCAGAACTGAAACGGTGTGTGGAGACAGTGATGAGTCCATCAGCAGGTCTGACACCAGATTCCTGGCCTCATTGATGACTGAAAGATCCACACCATTGCCACTCACTGCACCCTGTTGTATGCACACATACATCATATGCATTAGGGAGCAAAGATGCAAATTCACACATTAGAGCTTTGGCAATAAAATGATAACGATAATTACTGTGATAGTACTTTTGCTCGAAAGAGATTTAAGTTGATATTACATCGTTAGAACTCATGTTTCAACAGAAAAGGCAAAAAGCCAAAAATAGTGAGAATAGCGCAGCTTGAACCAATCTTGTGGCTGGAAAAGAGCTGCGGCCATCTTTGCGGGGTGGAGCGTAGGCATAGCCTTGACAATTTAACAAGTGTATGCCGACGTATGAAAAAATCTGCATATAAACTGGCATACATCCAGTTATGCCATACGTGCGTAAGTTATTGGTAAGTTTTGTATAAGTTAAGAGCGTGCTGAAGTATGCCGGTATACATCGTAGTCTGGCGAGGTCGCCAGAAAATTTTGAGCATGCACAAAATTTTCGATGTATGCCAGCATATGGCTTATATGTCCTGCATACGCGAGCCATTTCTTGCAGGTACATTATGCATATGTTGACTCACGTTACTCATAGGTCGAAATATGTTGAGATAATATCTAGCGTACCCAAAATGTATTAATAACCTATGAGTAATGTGTTTTTAAACTATGTGTAACATATATGGAACTTATCATTAACTGATATTGACGTATTTAAGGGCCCTGTCACACCATGACGATTTAAGAAGCTTATGCCGACGCATCCAAATTCCTCTAAAACGCTGGCTTACGCAGAACAATCGACGTAAACATTACATATAATACCAATAAATGTTAGCCTACTGCTGGCATTCACAACTTGAAGCCCATTTTTACCACTCGCTTGTTAAATTGTCATGGTGTGACAGGGCTCTAAAGGAGATACAGCAATGTACACAGCTCGAGGCTCAAAAGATGAGGACACTGAAAAAAACAGGTCAGAGGAGTTTGGTGTGCGGAGATATTCTGGCTGTTTAAAGTCCAACAGTAAGCAGAGAAGCTGCGCTGCAAACTGTGTCAAAGCATGTTCCCACAATGACAGTAACAGTACTGGTGAGTTTTAATATCTGAGGCAGGACCATTCTTGAGAGCACAGTGTAAGACTTTACAGTCCCAGACAGGTGCTGCTGGTCCTCCTGAAACACCCACAGGGTTCACTTTCTCCAGCTCCATGCCTTACGACAAAAACACACACGAGACCACAAAGGTACAGACTACTTTATTTAAAAAAACACTATGACAGTAAGCAGTGGAAAATGTTAGATTTAAGCAGCTGATTAAAGTAATTAACCCTCGTTAGCAGTTATCTCAGACAGATCAGCTATACACAGACTGCTGAGCCTCACTGCCCACTGCACTGAGCAAGGCTGAATTATGAAAAGCAAATGTCTTTAAACTGCACACTTTCCTGAAGACCAAACAGGTGAAGTCATGACTTTAGGACTGACAGAAGCTCTTTGATGCTGAGGACTTAATTTGCACTGAGGATATTAACAATATGCCTGTTTCTTTGTTGGTTTGTATAGATTCAAATGGTTTTGAATTGTTGGAAAACAAAGGAAAGGATACAGTACATAGGCACATTATTACACATTTGATTTTATATTAATACCTACTTTATTTACTTGGAACTGACCAAAGAACTTACTTTGTGTTCTTCTGTAAAACTTGAAAGCTTTAGAATTTTAATTTTAGATTTAAGATTTCAGAGTTTTGTAACTAAGATTTTATTTTAGGTAGTTGACCAACAACTTTAATGTTCTCCTGTAAAACCTGAAAGCTTCGGTCTGCTCGGAAGTCAGATTTTAGTTTAGTATATATACCCATTTTATTTATTTTAAAAAGTAGTTGTATAATGTTCTACAGTACATGTGTCATGTTCAACTTCTGACAGACAAGAAATGATTATTCAAGCCAAAATTTGTCTTATGATATTTTCACATCTCGCTTAGAAGTAAGCCTGGCAGACATGATTTGATTTATATCAAAACTTAAATCGTGGAAATCTATGCCACAAAGCTCCCGACGCACAGTTTTTGTGCAGATGTCAATCTCAGAGGAGTTCTGGAAGTCTGTAAATACTGAGTCAGCACAGTGTTGGTGACTTTTACTCACTATGTGCCTCAGCACTTGGCGACTCTGTTCTGTAACTTTACCTGGTCTGCTACTTCATCTCTGTGCTGCGGTTCCTACCACCACTTACAGCTGATGGTAGAATAAAAAGGAGTGAAAAAAAAATCACTATTGAAATGGCAGCATCCTATTACAGCACCGTACTGGAATTCGGTGGGCTCTTTAGAATGACCCATTCTTGCACAAATGTTTGTAAAGGCAGAATGCATGGCTAAGTGCTTGATTTCATTCCCTGTGGCAATGGGACTAAATGAAACACCTGAATTCGGTGATTAAGAGGTGTGGCCCAATACTTTTGTCCATAGTGGTATTGTGGTAAGTGCAATGGCATCCAGTACTTGGTGTTTATAAATATATTCCTTCTCGCTCCACTTTTATTTGCTCTTTATTTCTAATACAATTCCCATTTTCCCATAGGTGACACTGTTGATATATATCATGTCTAACTTCCCCTCCCACTTGATTTCTCTTGTGTTGTCACCTCATCCTTCTTCTTTTTACTCTAGCCTTTTGCAGAACAAGATAATAACAACAACATAGTGCACTAGGGGAAACACACTGTACCTAGAACCAAAATCTTGATTCATGAAGTAATATACTAATATTTAAGCTTATAAGAGCAGTCTGTCAGAGGGTCTAATCCTTGTTCTTTAGAGCAGGTTTCATAAATGAAACTGTTCTGAGTGGGATGGCTCTGTGTGTAAGACGCGAGTGCGAAATTCTTTGACTGAATACACATACAGGACAAACAATAGATCAAATGCCAGAGCAGAATTTTTAAAAAAGCAAACCTGACAATGACCCCAAGGTAACTGTATTTACACAATGTGTATTTTGCCTCCTCAAAAATGGAATTTTTCTATACTGGTGTATGCAGACACAATTCTAGATAAAAGGAACTGAATTAGCAGTGTGTTTCCTGAATGACCCACACCTTTAAACCCTCAAAAACAGGTTAGCTCAAGAAAACACAGTGCTTACCTGATACTGTGGTTTATACCAGTGTTTCAGATCCCAGTCCCATAATATCATCTGCAAAAACAAAAACAAAAGAAATGTCAGTCAAATGTCATCTTTGTATGTGTGTTTATTTACAACAGAGAATATGAAATGTGTCTACATAGACAGAGCTCAGACTCAGACCTGCCTTAAGACTTTTCAGTGTAGGCACTGACAGGTCAGAAACAGACAACTTCTTGCTAGTCTATTCTTCATGTTAGTTGCAGATTACACGATGGATTTCCCACACCACATAACATACTTTCTACCAAGGGTATGCTAATGCAAGCTGCCTGACTGACGGCAGACAGAGGCCTTGCAGTGAAGACAAAAGCAGAAAAGCAAACCGCTAAAACCACCAAGGTGCTTCTACAGTAGAGCTTGAGATCTTATCAACCTCCAACTACGTCAATTAGCAGCTCTATCTGTTGTTAACCACACAGGAGCTCTCAAACATTACAACAGTGCATGATCAAAGTTAGTGTAGGTTGTGTAACAGCTATGTTGCTGGACCTAAGTAACCTAATACTTTCCATTGGATTTACACAATACAAATCTAATAGAAAGAAAGTAGTTAGTATTAACAATTGAATAAATTCAACCTAGAGTCTAATTGTTTTCTTAACATGTCAATCATGCACACTTAATGTGTCTTTTTGACAGCATAATAAATGGAAACATAAAGCCTACCAAGAGTGACAAGTCTGCAAAAGGTGAACTTTCTGCTAAACTCAGGCATTACACATTCCTTTTACAGTCACTATGCAATCTCACGCCATACCACAAGAGGGAGTAATACAGAGGATTGAGCCTTATATGAGAAGCACTTTTAGCCTCATCTGATCATGTAAGCATACACAAGCAGAGCAAATCATATCAAATAAAAACATGAAAATTATTTAGTCACAATAAACAACATCGAGAGTTATAAAACATTATTTATAATTGTGAAACAAGTATTATTATATTTATTATATCATAAATACAACTCTAAATAAATTAACTTTATTTATGGAGCAGCTTTACATTTTACAAATGCAGTCTAAATGCATTATGTTTTACAACTGTTTTACAGTAGTGCATGGAAAGCCAAAAAACAAAAAATTTGTGTTTGCATTTCAGCATCTGAGACCCAAGATTTTAATCCAAAAAGTTAATGTATATTAGTTGTTTTATACTATTGTACACATTGTTGTTTGATGATATCCATGCAGTAATCTATGACTAAGGTTATTAAACAGATCAGTAGGTCCATGCCATCTCCTCTAATCAGCGATTGTTTCATTGATCAAAGTGGGATGTTGGGTGTTTGTCATCAGCATCTGTACAATGCTGCCAAACATTTAATATGGCAAATAAGCCCTGCCATGGCAACCCGACATAGAGGCCAGCAAACAATGCTCCATACACCATGGCAACGAGATGGCGGGAGACGGCCTGAGGACAGAGTTGTTGGCCTTCTGCTTGTTTACAGAGAGAAACCGAAGGGTTGAAACAGAGGGAGATGGGTAAAAGCTGAAGGAGAGGATGCCATTAAAGCAGAGATGGAGAGTAAAGGAGTGAGAACTACAGACAGGGATAAAAGGAAAAAAAAGAAACATGGTATATGTACAAAAGCTGCAAAACCTTCACCATTACAAAATGCTCTTCACTTCTCCTCTGCATTACCTGTGCATAATGCACAACAACATGGACTCTTCCATGAGTCTCGCTAAGCTCAGAAACAGGAAAAGCTGGCTGAATCACTACTAGCGTCTCAACCGGTAAAGCATGTGCCAAGAAAGAATTTACAGTAAGCTCCTTTTGCAAGTGATGAGATACAAATCTTTCAGTCACGAGGAGATATTGTGTCTAGTGACGTCATGAAATCATAGCATGAGGAAAGAAACACAATTTAGCACACGTAGACGCCTGGGCGCTAGCATACACACAGACAAAGAGAGACACAGATGGAGAAATACCATATCAGCTCTATGACATTTACATGTGAGCATTATAAGTATGCTACCCCACAGTATGCTAAGCTAATAAAACTACATCCAGTTAAATAAGCTACATCATAAATTTACTGCTTACTTGTTTATCAATTTGAAACAGTATTAAGCTACTAATAAACTCCATAATATTTACCTTTTCTGATTTTCTGTGCATTTTGCTTCAACTTGAATACACAATATTTACCGATACCAGAGTATATTCACATTATGTTATGTTTGTTTTTACATAAATGAACTATTAGTCAACAACTAAAAACTAAATTAGAATAGACAATATAAAAATGTTCAAATCAGGCTGCACATCCGGATTAAACCTCAAGTATTAACATATTTGAATCTGGTAATTAAACATGAATAATTTGTAAAATATTTTATTTTGACAGTATGAGGACTTTTGCACGTATATCTTTTCTGGGTTTTCTTAAACACAAATCCACTGAGCGCTCAACAACTGACCATGACATGTAAATTATTTAGACAAAAGTATTGGGCCATCTACACCTTACCCCTCAAAAATTTTTATGACGTCCCATTTTAAAGCCACACCCACTAATATGGAGTTGGTCCCCCTTTTGCAGCTATAACATCTTCCATTCTTCTGGGAAGGCTTTCTACAAGATTTTGGAGTCTGTCTGTGGGAACTGACACACTTGCTCACTGTGAAGTGTCCAGACAATTTTGCACTTTTCTCAGATGGACTTTGCACTAGGGAGGTGCCAGATTAAAGACTGTTTAATGCCCATTCTGATTAATGTCTAGAACATTTACAAGCTGCTGTGCATGTATGAAAATGGTTGGAAAGAGTGCTACACAGATAAAAACACACATTAAAACACTTCAACACACAGACAAATATTGTAAATGTGACATAACACATGAAAATAACTCCTCTCAGACAATTATTCAACATGAGTCAGGTCATAAATATTTCCTAACAGGAGTCAATAAACCTGAGCAGGCCATCAGACCTCCAGTTGGTTACACCGGTGTGTCATATTAGCTAGGCTCTGTGGTGTGAGAGGTGCTAGAACTGATAAAAACATGCTAATAGGAGTGTGTGGGGAGGGCAGAAAAATGGTATCAGTGGTAGGCAGACAGGAAGGGCATTTGCATGTAGAGGAGCAGGGCACTGCTGACGTCAGTCTGCAGCGACACACCACGTCAACAGCCCTCTGCACGTGCACACACTGATAATGAGGGCTAAGCTTTGGCTGTCAAGACATGCAGGGGAAGACAAGATGATATGACTTGATTGTTTCTAAGGCTATATTCAGGAAAAAGAGCAATGAGAGGGGGGGACTTTTTCTGATTTGAGGTTGTGTGCTGCTGGACAGAGGTGTGCCTGTAACACAGTGTAAGGGCTCAGGGAGGTTAGTTGACTAAGGAAGGAGCAGACTGGGATTAAAAACTGATGCTGAACTTTTAACCCTGACAGACTCACTACAAGGTTGCTACTTACATTTAACCACAGATAAAGAGGAACTACATGATAAAATATTTTAGCTTTACTAAAATGTATCCAAGAAATTCTTAAAAATTTTGGAGGCACGCTCTCATGCTGATGGATTTTTCTAATTAGTGCCAACTGTACCAAATAGAAGACATAAGTTGCAGATGGAAGACAGGAAGGGAAAAGCAGGAACTTTCTCAAAATCAGCTGGACAATTCACAGGCCCAAATAACTGTAAAAATCATTTGCCTCAGTCTTGCGTAGCTCAACAGCAGCCCACAGATCAGTTTTCCAATGGGAAAAATCAGGGTGCTCCAGATGGCCAGGCCACTTATGGCTGTCAACAATGTCATCAGGGCGACCTGGCAGGACCATGGAAAATTCTTTGACTAGGGAAAGGAACTCGTTCCAAATGTCATTCCTCTTTCTCACACCACTGCTTCACAGGGCCTGGAGCTGTACCTGGAGTATTCTTAAGTACGACATAACCCGTTTCTTGGGACATTGTGGTATTTGCATTTGGGAAAATCTGGTAAATTCAAAAGCAAACACCGCTAAATAAAAATCCCACTAAAAATTAATACAACTTTGTGGTTATATGCTTTCACCAGCCAATCAGGTTGCAGTTTAAATCCATGTCTCACTATAGTCATAAAATATACGCAGAGAAGGCTTCAAAGGACTTAAATTCGTGAGTAGCCACCAAAGCTTTGCCAGTTCAGTATCAGACAGAATGTTAAATATGGTCACAATCACCCCACCTGTTCCTGAGGTACAGCGTAATGGCCAGAAATGCATTTTTGCTTAACATTATGAACCCATAGTGAAATTGACCCTTGACCTTTATTCAAATGTAATCACTTCTTGAGTTATGGCATAGGCATGTTTGGTGAAGTCATGGTGACCTTGAACTTTGACCAAATAATTCCAATCAGTTTGCACTTGAATCCAAGAACACCTTTGTACAAAATATACAACCTGAAAACCATAGGTGTATTTTTTTAGTGTCTCACTTATCGTTACTATTATTATTTCTATTTTCCATGACAAAAACATCTAAGTAGCTGCTCACTGACCCATGAGAGTCAACAATTCTTTTTGTTTCAGTTTCTTACATGGATTTATACAAACTGCACCACAAAGCTCAAAGTGTTGCTAAAGTTAGAAGAGTCAAGGTGAGAATGGCAGAGAAAAGCAAGACATCAAATATACTGTGCTATTTCCTCAAGTAACACTAAATTTAGCAAACTATGCTAACATGTAAAAGGAAATTTTATACCATGTTTATGTGCTGTATTGTGCAAACCTCGAATTGCCAAATTCTGAAAGCGAGTTCTCTGGTTTCCTGCATGCTATTTGATATGTCATCTGATACATTCATAACTGATATGAATTTTATAGATAATCACAGTCACAAAACTACAGCTAGTTGCTGTCAATAATATAACCGGTATTATAATTTGTGTTGTTCTGAATGAAATAATTTGAAAGAAGTGTTTTGATCAAGGTCAGTTTATGACAGTTTAATTTAGTACAGATTTAACTTTAATGGTTTGTACACCCTGTTGTTCATGTTTGATAACTGTACACCGTAAATCTAAGTAAGTGTGGGTTTGCACCCTTTAAATCTACTGGGAACTGTATAGGATTCAACTGGTCACTACTTAATGTGACATCCACCTTATGGAGTGAAAACGCCCCCTGTGAGAGGCTTTAACAATCTATACTGAAGACCAACTAAAACACTTGGTCTTTAGCACTAACACTATACGATAGTATTAACTGTTACATGGGAGTATGAACTACAACAATTGTTACATATGACACGAGAAAATAAGTCTATTTAAACCATTTTCTATAATGTTAAATGATGATGTTATTTTTTTTTCCATGCTAGAATTGGTGATCTGAAAAGAGGGTTGTAGCTAGACAAAAGAAAAGGACATATGAGCATAACTCTGACAGTAGGTATTTTTGCTCAATTTAGACTCATTACTTACAATTGATTTGATTAAAACAGGCGCCATACTCACCATTCAGATGGTTGCATGCCTAAAATATTTTACATATTTTAACAGACTACCATGACCCACAATTACTCACAGTGTGAAATCAGTTTTCTAGAAACTTTTGAAAACTCATCTGGTTCCTTTTTATGTCTCATCACAGCAAAATATAAGGACAGCACCCACATGGTAACGAATTTTTGAAAAATCCCTTTGCCTTTGATAGTAAATGTTTATGTTTCACTTACATGTCTTATGAGACTTATATATCTAACAGTAGGATTTTACTCGTGAGAGTGGCCCCTTTCACATTTTTCTAATGCAGTATAATGTTTTCTTTATTTCTTACTTAATTATTTTCATTATGTTGTTTAAGAAAAATGCTAAAATGGGCCACTTTCATGCGTAAATCATAGCATGGGACATGTAAGGCATAGCAGACAAAACATGCACTAAAAGTATTTTTTATTTCCATATGGCTATGCTGCCATCATCCTGTGAACTAATATAATCCATGATAGTTAACCTGCAGCAAGGTATACTTTTAAACTCAATTTACTGTTTCCAGAATGCAAAATACAGTGATAGGTTCCAAATCCTGCCTATTATATGTCTATTTCTAGATAAACTTTGTTGTTCTCTTGAGCATTATAATTAAATTACTCTAGTTTCCTTGATAAGTTACAGATGGGTTTTTCATGGGAACCCACCAGCTCAGAGTTTAATTACGTGAACAACAACCAGTAGTGAGAATCCATGGGTGTGTATGTAAAGCCATGTTCAAGACTTCTTTAGCTCTAATGTGTACCAACTCTTCAGAATAAAATCATTTTGTACAGTTTAGTGCATCAATTTCATTCTATCAAGTGGATGGTTTTTTTTGTGCTTAAAATCAACAACTTGAGATTTTAATAACAGTTTCTCAGGAGTGAGACAGTAAAGGGAATTTAAGTACAACTGGTCCCCGATGTGATGTGACCTAATGCACCCATTTAACAAAACTGCATTAAAAAATTAAGCAAATAAGATTGTGCTCCAAAAATTACGTGCAGGATAAAGGAACATAACAAGACTTTACTGTATGTTGTAAATTAAATCTGGAATGTGGATTTGTTTTCAGAGATGTAATGGAAATAAGTTGTTATAATGTTAAATAAATATGACTAAAACTACATCTAAAAATAGCTGCAAAAATACAGAAAACAGGAAACCAGAGGAATTTGGACAAGACAAAATGATTGATCAGCTACAGCACTAATCCACCATCCAAGCCTGTCTGGCCTACATCAACAAAGCTCTGTTTCTTCAAAGACTGAGGATGAAGTCACTTATGATCAAAGTTTGCAGTTGTGGACTGCTCTCTCATGTTCTATCACTGGGGCCTGGCATGTGATTTTACTATGGCATTTTGTTTACATAAGGCTGTAGATGTACAACATGCAGCCTATCAACATGCAAGCACAAATTCTGTTCAAGCAGAAGAGATTGTTGTTGGTGCCTATGTCCCCAGAAAAAGCAGATGGGCCATACAGAGGCTAACAGAGAAGGGGAGTGAAAGAGTTACAAGTAGGCCCATCTTGACTTAAGGAATATAGAAGAAAAATTATGTGTGCCAAGTTGGATGGCTGTCATCAAGAGCCAGAGACTGGGCAAGCCTGAGGCTTGTGGAAGTGATGTGTTTTGTCAGACATTTCAACTCCTAATTTTAGCTACGTTATTACCTTATTGTGAAGAAAGTCAGAAATCTGAGATGGGAGACTAACCCATTTACAACCCTATGTATTAAAGGAAACAGATCTGGGTTGACACTAACAAGTTGGTTTGTGTTCATCATATTCGATACCAAAGAACTTGCTAATCAAATCAAGATTTAACAAATGGCACAGAGGCCTTTCCTTGTAGAAGAAAAACATGTAGAATACACTGGAAGAGACTACAGTAAAAACACAGGGAAGCCTAAGGTAGCAAGGCAAGAACAGAAATCATTCAGGCTGGTTTGTTCCTGCAGGTGTGTCCTCAATTCAAGAGAAAGTGGTGGTAGATGATACTTGAGGGTCCCAGTAGACCTTCAACTTTGTTGATTTACAGTATAACACATTTGACCTCAGCTCACTTTTGAATACTCCAGGAAAAGATGCAGGCAGTCTTTTTTTTGTGTCAGAGTTGATGCTTCTGCAATAACTTTATTAGAGATTGGTCAGTGCTTTTTATTTTTAAAGTCATTAATTTTATGTTGGCTAAATGGTGAAAGATAATTTGAGCTGGAAGACTTTAAACCCTTCAGTTTTTGTTTGCCTGGCACAAAGGGGGAATAAATAAAACAAAAAAACAAATAAACAAAAAACTGTCAACAGCCACTGACCAAATTCATAGTTTAAATCACAGCCAATAAATAAGATATGGAAACAGCTAGAAGAACTCCCACACTAGTTGGTTTTAAAGCCTTGAGTCTGGCATTTCGGCAAATCAACATTTAGGTTTTTGGGCACCAGAAGAAACCATATCTGCAAGAGAGGGTGGAATGGAGTAAAGTTATCAGTAAGTGCTAGTGACCTTTGTGTTAGTACAATTAACCACATAGCAAGTCATATTAACACAAAAATCCAATTAACTGAGGTTACATCTAGCGTACAGCTGCTGCTTCATACATTTTTTGTGCCACTTTTTTGCACCCAACATTGTTTGTCCATATAAAAAATTTCTCCCGGCAGTGAATAACGTAGCTTTAGAATGTAAGCATTTCTTCATATACTTAACAGTCGCACAAGATATGAGTCATTGCAGTCACTTGCAGTTCCAGGCCGACTGTTACCACAGTATTGAACTTTAGGTTTGCTTGGTTGCACGGGCTTGCAGAAAATGCTTTAAGGCTCAAGTCATAGACAGAATAACGATACTGAGTGATGAGATTGTCAAAGCCTTCTGCCACAGCTGTTAAAAAGCAAAGCTTTGTGAAAGATAATAAAATCAACTTTCCACTACATAAGTTTTTGATGCAGTGTGCTACGAGGTGATTAGCAATGTAGCTGATTAAAAGGCTTCATGAGCTCATCCCAGAGTGACCTGATCTCTGTCACCCACCCGTTCTTACCAAATATGAAGTTCCAGATGACGAAGAAAAAAATGCATCAGCAGTAGATTGTGAAAAACAGCTTTACGCATAAAATTAATTAATGTGTTCCAAATGTGATAATGTAAAGGAAACAGGGCTGGTCAGTACACACCTTAACAAGGCCATATGTAAGCAATACAAAAAGCATTCACTAGTATAATTAAATGGAGTCTATAGTTTGCTAATGTTAGCAAACGCTGATAGATATGGCTTTTTGCTGACTTTGGGGCGCTCCTCGAGTTGTGCACACCCCATTGTGCTTTATGACTAATATTTACTATTTTTAATTATTATTAATATTTATTTAACCAGGAAGTTAACTCTTGAGATTAAGAATCTCTTTTGCACAAGTGTTCTGGGCTGACAGACAGCATTACCCTAGCATGTTTTTCAATGGCAGGGGAAACCAGAGCTCCTGGAGAAAACCTGCACAAGCACAGGGAGAACATGCAAACTCTACACAAAAAGGTCCTACCTGGGTTTGAAACCAGGACCCTTTTGCTGTGAGGCAACTGTGCTAACCACTGATTCACTGTGTTGCCATAAATTTTCGACAAGGACGTGTTATAAGTTACTAATGAACAACTGGAATGACAATCTTTTTGTAACATTTGAAGTAAAAATTTTGACTTTCATATACAACAACAACAACAATAACTTCATAGGAATGCACCCCAGGTGTATTCCCATGAAGTTATTATTGTAACCTTTGGACGGTGCAATGTTGCGGATTTGAACCTAAGGCTAAGACAGCTAATCATTGCACCACCATGTGACATTGCTTAGTTTTGTGATATTACTGAGTAGGGATGTCACCAAAATTGATACTGAAGATACCTTTCAATACCAAAATTCTAAAAATGTGATGTTACCTTTTTTTTCAGTACCACAGGGAGCACATGTACTGAGGCTGCAATTCTGGAAGCAATTGGGGCAACACATATCTCCAAATGTTTTAATGTATCCTCACATGCTGAAGAAGAAGAAGAAGGAGCACAGGAAAACCTCCACAAGGTACAACAATAACTACACATGGAACATGGAAGCTAGTGCAGCTGCTACGATAGTTCTCCCCCAACTCTTTGATAAGAAAGGCAGTAAGAGTCGTGTATTGAAGTACTTTGCGTTCTAGACGGACGACCAAGGTCTTATAATTTATTCACGAAAGGCATTATGCAAGCAAAGCTATCATGTTTTTCAGACCAAAGGAGGAAATACTACCACTTAAAAGAGACCTAAAAGCACCTAAAAGAGACCAGAATCCATGTCTGTTCAAAGAATTGAAGGTTTCATTTCATAATAACAACATCCAAAGCATTATCCTAAAATTCCTTTTACCATTTTGTTTGAGACAGCTGGCATTGCTGTTGTGAAATCAACTATGTTCCATAAGCTAATATGTTTTCTGTGGTTGTTGCATAAATGCTTAAGCTAATAAAATGTACTGAATGCTATACCTCTAAGTTATAGCATTTATTTGTTGGTGTTCCTTTCATAAACCTTGAACTGGTAAAGGAAAGTTCAAAACAGAAACAGAGCCAGTCACAATCACCAGGAGAACTAGAACAGAAGATGCAGAGCCTCTACATGCACACCACTGAAAGTAAAGTCATGGAGGTAATAATGTAGCCTTTTTATCATCGGGAAATGGGGCAGTAGATAGTCGGTGTCCGTCATGTTTAAAGTTGTGTAATACCTACTGCACTGGTGGAAAAAATGTCAAGAAAAAATAAGCCCCAACAGTCGCCAAGTTCTTGCTCATAGGGGATCACCTGATTGTTGGCGTTTTTGCTCTAATACTGTAGGGTTTTTACCTTACAGTGTAAAGCACCTTGAGATGACTTTTGTTGTGAATTGGAGCTATATAAATAAAACTGAACTGAACTGAATAGGAGCGACAGAAAAACTGGACTGAATTTTTTTCAGATAAACAGATATATAACCCACTTCCTTTTTTTGGCAAATTATACATCTTTATCTATGAACAAATAATCTAATGATTTTTTAAAAAATCATTTACAAATTATTCTATTAAAAATATAAAAGGTCTGTTTTTGGAATATAAAGATGTTCCAAATTCTACTTTTAATTATGGATAGGGAGAGATTTTAAATCATTTGAGTTCTTAAATAGACATGCTAAAAATTCTAAATTCTAAATGTAAAAAATATTAATGGTCAGGAAAGTTTTGAAAATTTAAAATGTAGCTTTTTAGCAGAACATATCCTGCAGATTTTTATTCATCAGGCGACCAACATTAATAATAAATAAGTCATTTTACTCCCTTTATTTCTAAGTAAACTGCTATTAAGTTACTAATGTTATTGTTTTTTCTTGAAAATAACAACAGCTATTTGACTTTTCTGCTAAACTGTTTCCAAATAAACAAACCAGAGAATTAGAAGAACAAGCTGTATTGTACAAACCAGGAATCTGCAGCTTGAGATACAGAATTCACCTTAACTGTTACAATTTACTTATACAGACTACACTTCTTCAGTGATTGCTCACTAGACAAAATGGAGCTTGCATAATTACAACCACAACGTACAGGAACAACATAAATGCCACAATACCTTACTCAGTAAGGTCAGACCTACTACGTCAATGATGAACTTTTTCCCCACAATGGTATGTTTCAAGCTCCAACAGCCTGTAACTTTTTGACTGTACTCAACACTGAAACTATGCCTGCTTAGCTTTGTATGTGTGTGTGTGTGTGTGTGTGTGTGTGTGTGTTTGTATATGCGTGTGTGTTTGTGTATGTGTATAAGAGTATTGCAATGCTTAAGCTGATAATTTTACACAACACATTATACAAAAGTGACTGAATTCATTTGCCACTTTGGCCCAACTCAGTAAATCATGTCCCTATAAATAGCTGAAGGTAGTCTGCACTACAGGGCATTTATGCAGGTTACATTTTATCTGAGTTTAAATAATCTGTTGACCTGGAACACTGCACTTCATCGCTATCACAAGAGACTGGCGAGAATATAGGTATGTCTGACCTTTGAAGAGCGGTGGCATAGAGCCCAGGTGTAAATACTCTGAACAGTACTTCTCAAAGTCCTTTCTGCTGACATTGATTTGCTGATCTGCAGGTTGATATAAATATTCTAGGTTTACCAAGTACTACCGCACATAATTATTAAAAGGGCAGATGACCTCGTGACACACAGAATATTTAATCAAAGTGTCATGGCCATGTAATATCAGGGAAAAATAAAACAAAATCAGCACTTGTTTATCAGGGTACAATAAGCACCTCTGCCTTATTTTCTTGTTCTTACAGCTGTATTTCCCTATATTGGTCCAATGTTTGATTTACAACAAGCCGTTTAAAGTTTGCATTATCAACGACTCAATATATTCTAGGGACAAAGGTAATCTCTGTTTTCTGTTGAAACAGTGCCCAGGCTGCCCTTTCCAAGGCGAGAGGCTTACATTCTGTACATACAGAGGTGTAATACAAATTTTTGCATGTTTTACAGCATAGATGCTGCATATGTTTGTTTACATATTCTTTCTTTACAACAACCATTAAAGAGGTATAAAAAAAATGAAACACCCACTAGAGCTGTAGGGAAAAGAAATACACCAAATCGTACTCAGAGAGCTTCCCATGAGACTGGCAGGGCCATGACATTGTGCAGTACTCTGAATACCTGTTTTTTCCTTCACTTTTTTAAATTGAAACTCTTGAAACACTAATACCATGACTTATACAACAATGCTTGTACAATGCTGTACAACCAACTGGAAAATCAAATATGTGCAAATTCACATTCCAGGTAGATTACAACATGGCTCTAGTGAGTATGTTACAATTATCTAAATTGACTGAACAATGCCACTGTGGCAAGAGCTGTAAAATTCTGCCTCACTATAACCTGCTGTCTGGTGTTGAGGCATCTAACTGGGCACACGTTAACAATGAACAAATCAGATAAAAGTGAGGTAACAATTTCATAAATGAATGCAACCATACATCTGTATGACATTTTCCATCATGTTCTAACCCTGGGAAACCTTTTTGCAGTACAGTATCTGGTCAGGGCAACAGTACCACGTGCTTTCTTTTAAATGTATAATTTAGTGCTGACATAGGCAACATTTCTGATAATTGATTAACTAGTTAAATCATTTATCAATCTGTCTCCAATGTGAGAATTAGCTACACTTTCCTCTTTCCTAACATTGAAAATTAAAAGTCCACAATCTTGTATTCACCATGAGAAAACACAAAAATAGGGTTGTTATTCCAGCCGTTATACATTTTCATGCTGACAACGAGTCCCTGCATATTCTAATAAAGCCTATTTCTCACTATCAAAGTGCAAACATGTGATGTATGCCCTTCACACACAACCTTTTTTGATCACTGCAGAGCCCAAGAGCAAGCTATAGTTTAGAAGCTGGGAGGCCTGAGTACAGAACAGGAAGGTTATACCTGATATGGACATGAGAACTAGTTGAGGGAGGCTCGAAGCCTTGTAAGGGAACATCTGGTTTTATCATGGAATCAGTGCAGGCTCCTCTCATAAACACAACCTAACGCCTGAGCCCCAGAGCTCTGGCCAATAACAAGCATGTGAACACAAACGCCATCCATCAGAGCTGAGCAGTGGTAGGAGGAGTTCCCAGGGAAGTAGACTGAGACACACAGAAGACCAGAGAAGAGCACAACTGCGATTAAGTAAATCATTTACAAGTGGCCAACACTGGCTGTAGGTAGGTTCATATTTCTCCTTTATGTATCATATTCACAAAGATACTGTTAACATTAAGGTGACAGGGACATTAAATGTAAAAAAGAAGATCTTAAGCTTATACTTGTTAAGTCAAAATCACTACAGTTTGGGCCACGCTGAAGTACCTCAACATCTGACAATCAAGTTGTTCAACAGCTATACAGTATAAGAGCAGTTTAAAAATTAAATTCACTCATCTTAGCTAATTCATAGTGAAAATCTGTTTATGTGCTCCATAGCAACAAAGAGCATGTTTCATCCTGTTCTTTCTTACTCTGTTGATCATAGTGTGAAGGTCTGGGTTGGATCACAGAGGTAAAGGTCAACATCATACAGGGCTCGTACATGTACTTTTCAAAATGCCTCACAGCATTGTGTGAGTTTGTCAACTCAACTCTAGTTGGATATTAGATTAGGAGCTTTGATAGCCTACAAAAACGTGTCATTAAGCAAGTTAAGAGTTTAATTCATCAAAACACTTAACTCAGAAATACCATGAGAATCTTAAGCCTCCTTAACCCAATGCCTTGGTTTCACAGCTACATATTTTACTATATGGTTCAGTCTGAACAGTTCACCCCTTTCATCAATTCCTGTAATTAATGTAACACTCAGTTTATGCAACCCTCTCCACTCACCAAAACACATGGAACTGCAGAGGCAGAGGTCTCACTACTTCTGTACAGAAACACCGTTGCTGCTGAGGGAGACACTGGAGACTTTATCTCCCACTTACAACATGAAGACTTAGTAAGGCAGATTATAGCAGCAGAAGAGCACAAAAAAACTATTAAGATCAGGATCAGCTGAACTATACCTGTCACGATAATGTACAATGAGTAGGCAGCTATCAGCTGAACTGAATTTATACTGTCATAAAATTCCACTATTACTGTTTACTCTTTTAAGTATTCTTTTCTACTTCTTGCAGCTCTTTTTTAACACTTTTTATAACTTTAAAAAATATGAGCATAGACTAAGTACAACAAACATTAGCTAACTTAAAGGGTGTTTCTTATGTGTTAAAAAAAGGATCTTAAAATTAAATTTAAAAAAAAAAATCCCCAGTGCTTAGGCTCAGCAGAATGCCAGGCTTGCAATACATTGACAGAAACCCTGCAGAGATAAAAGCGGAACGGTGAATGTCAACGCATATTTATCACATGGTCAGAAAAATGATTCAAATGAGGGATGTTGCTGCTCTATGTCTGCTGGATCCATAAGTAGATAAATGTTAAAATTTTAACCATTAAAACTTTAAAAGGCTTAGAACTTATTAGTGCTGCCTCTGTAAGCAAGCTGTTTTCTCATCTTGTGCTGAGAATATGGCAGTTTTAATACATTTATCCACCCATTTTCTTCCACTTATCCAGCTCAAGGTCACAGGGAGTGCTGGAGCCTATCCCAGCTGCCACAGGGCAAGAAGCAGGGTATACCCTGGACAGGGCTAAGGAATAATTAATTGATCTAATCCCACACGTCTTTGGACTTTGGGCTACCTGGAAAGAACCCACACAAGCATGCGGAGAATATGCAAACTCCATACAGAAGGGCCCCAGCCTGATGGTGGATTCAAACTCAGGACCTTCTTGCTGTTAGGTAATAGTACTAACCACCACCTGTTTTAAGAAATGTGTATCTCTATTTTTTATTATATCCTTATATTTAAAGGATTTCTATTTAAATCCTTTTGAATACAAAAATGTCAATTTTTGGAGATTCTGGACATGAGAAAATGCCAGGACCATACAAAGTTACCCACCCTCCAGTTCCCTGGTATGGTCAGAAAACAGACAATAGGCCAGGGACTAAATTCCACAGACCAGGTGTGAAATGAGAAAACAATTCAGGAACCACAGTGGTGCTAGATACTCTGAAGCCTGTTAAGGTATTTATTATTACTTCATGCTGACAATTTAATGTTTAGGACATGATCACGAACTTTGATTAAACAAGTTCAGAACTTACAAATATAACCACACGTGGAATATTTTTGCTCTCATGTTTCCCTATTCAGACATAGTAGATCCCATCAAGTTCAACAATACAGAGCAATAAATGCTACTTCAAAATGGCAAAATTAAATTCTCCCTTCACTTAGCACTATTCAGTCAGGTGTGCCATTTAAATTATATTCAATATAAAATTATGTCAAAATGCAACAGAACAAAAAGCTGTCAATTTAAAATAAATTAAACAAATATTCAGTTACGGTAAATTCCTAAGAAAACTATTTTGATGTCAGACTTTTTTCTGCTTCCCTGTAGGTCATCTGTAGTGTTTCACTTCCTTTTACCTACATCTCGGCAAATCTCCCAATAGGGAAGGAGGCAGCCCTACTTCATTTAACGAGATCAACAGCAGACTTTCAGATTTTCACAGTTAATATTTGAACGTAATTTGGCTCTGCCATGTGCTCTAACTTGTGAATGATGCAATAAATGGTCATGTTAAGGTTCTTTTTTTTTTACACACTCTCTATCAGACAATCACAGCAGCTGCACCATCAGTAGCAAAGCCAACAAACCATTACGGTAACCTTTTTTCAGATGCTTCCTTCATAGCAAAGGTTTCTAACTGTGGAGCGTCACAGACAGTAGCCCCAATGCATAACTGCAATTCAACAAGTTGAAAAAAGAAGCTGCAGATCTACCTCTGTAGGAAATTCTTACATAGATGATCAAGGATGTGTCTGTAATTCAGTCGGCATGTTTATTTATTTTTTTATATAAATTCCTATAAGATCTGACACTGAATCCTTTTCAGTCCTCTTTTATTTTGCCAGTGGTAGTTTTCATGTTGAAACAGTGGTGCTTGGGCTGAGTGAAAAATTGGAACAGAAAGGGGCCTAGATAATTCTCCGTACATGGTGTCATTGCTACTGTCACAGGAAGATGAGTGCTGGAATTGAATGTCTTTCTGATTTAATTGTTGTAGACTGTTTTAAGGTGCGGTGCTAAAATTCAGAAGTGGGGGATATATGTTTATCACTCCCAAGGGTAAAAATAATTTAGCAGAGGAAGGGATATGAAGACCAGAGGGGTGCCACAATGAGACAAAATTACTTTTGTTGTAATTTCAAAAATCAAGAGAATAATCCACCCAAGCATGGTATATGGGTGGGTTGTTAAAATATTTTACATTTTGTTAATTACTGTTTAAAACACTCATAATAAAATGAGACCGTCACTCCGCCATCAGACCAGTATGTTTTTGTCACAAAAACAAAATAACTGATGATGGAACAACACAGACAATAAATTAAGATAGTAAGTGAAGAATTCTTATGAATAAAAGGAGAAAGCACAGGGGGACCACCAGAGTTCAGGAATGACTGGAAAAAAAATGTGTCCAAGTGAATTCTAAAATCACAAAACAACAGTTGTAAACAGCTGTACAGCACACGTGTCCACAGCCACTGACATCCAACAGCAAAAATAAAATTGATATCTATGACAAGCATTCATTATAGCATTGTAAAAAATGCATTTCCTTCTTGCCTTTACAAATAATTTCATTAACGATATTTCAATTAAGTTATAATACATATTTCAAAAGAATTTCAGAGCACTTTTTTGAGGTCAACCGTCTTTATAGGGTACGTCACTCATATAATTCATTTTTCAGCAACTGACCATAGGATTTTTAATGCATTTGTTAGATGCTTATCCTATTGATGCATTCAACAAACATAAATCCCATAGCCAGCACTGCCTATTACCCCAAGTGAAGAAAATACATCCTATGTGAAAAATTAAAATAACAAATCAGAGGAAGAAAAGAAAGAAAAGTGCTCCATTAAAACTGACAGAAATGTAGTTCCAACACAATGTTTGGCATCATACAGTTTTGAGTCAAAATCTAGAGTTGCAAATCAGGGAAAAAAAAAACAGGAAAAGTGGTCTTCAGAATGTCTGGGGTCTGCAACTAATTTCCCATCAATGTCCCATCTTAGGTACAAGCAGATTCAGCAGGCAGTGCCCACAGTATTTGGGTCAGAACATAAAACTGCAACCACTAGAGATCAGCAGTTAAAATCTGTAAGTATAAAACCAGAGCTCGGCAAGCATTAGTTAGATCACCTGAAACAGATGCGACATGGCATGAACCCTGACTGATCGTCAGATGAGTCTGACTCACACAAACAAACCTGAACTAAGTTTACTAAACAGAGTTAAGAAGAACAAAGGTGAGGCCAACATGTACCCATTTTACAAAAGTTTGCGTTGTATATCATCTTTTTTAGGAAACTTTCTAGGTATTAGATGTGGCATTGGTGAAACGAACAGCAGCATCCATAAATAATGTTTAATAAAGTAAAGAAAAAGAAAATTATCAATAAATATGAATGTCAAGTGGAAAAATAAAAGGGCACCTAGAAAATTTTGTTTAATTTTTTAAAATAAAGATAGAAAACATGGTGCTCAAGATACATAGCGCTCATCTGTACAGAACATTTATTATAATCAGGACTGTATTTGTCCCATACTACCTCTGTTTGCTTTGTGAAGGAACAAACAAAATAATACCTTTTACACTAAACTTTTAAATGCCTTTTTTAATGTATTATTTTTTTCAGAAATGTGCGCTGTGACAGTATTTACATCTCTAAGCACATTATCTAAAGCATTGCTCTTTTACAATACCCAGCGTGCCCTATTAGTTTTTGATAATTGACCTTACTATCACTCCTGATGGTGTTTCTTGTTGGCGACTCTCATATTTCTGTCTTTACACTCCTCATTGCCTATTTTCTATTCAACTTTATGCCTTGCCTCGATGCCTAACCTAAATATTTTGTATAAGGATGGTGGTTAAGTAGCATTTGGCAAATTTGTGGAAGCATTAGTGTTCCAAACCACTTTCCAAGTCAAGCCAATGAAACAATTCCTATGGCTAAAACGCTAGCTTAGAAAACTGTTAAGTGCATTCAGCATAATTTTTCTTTTAAATGTCTCTGTTTTTCTAAATGTACAAATAGCAAACCTGATGAGCCTGTCTTTGGAGCTCAACTGGTCACAAAAACACAAAACTTTATGACCTCTATTCCCAGTTGAGTTACCCTTATGTTGCACATATTGCATCCTTTAATCCATGCCTAAAACCAGCCAACTACTGTAGTTGAGCATCTAGTGCCGAATGCCCTGTGTCTGCAGTGCTGTGCCAGGGTGCCTGGTGTTGATATTTGGCATCAAATCCACTGTTGTTCCACTTGACCCTTTGACACAGTGTTGGGACAGATAAGGAAAAATGAGGGTCAAACTGCAGGAGAAATAACTGGACACCCCCAGAGGTCCCATCTCCATGCCTACAGAGATTAGAGTGGTTTAGGAAGATTTAGGGGGATCTACACGCTATTAAGCAGGTGGTTTTAAAGTTGTAGCTGTCTGTGTATGTATGTTTTCCATTGTAAAAATGTATTAATATGCATCTTTATTACTTCAATCTATGTCTTTGAATGTTGAGTGTCAGGTGGACTGGATGTTTGGAGAAATTACACGTCCAGTACCAGTAAGAACTTATCTTTTAAGCATAACAGTTCATGCACTGCACATAATGTATAAGCATTATTATTTTTGTAAAATCTAAACCAGATCAAATTATGGTAGCCACAGCAGAAGTATTGAAAAGAAGAAGCAGAAGTATTGACGGAGATTAGAAACTGCTCTGACAAACCAAACTATGAAGACTGATGGTCAAGGATGATGTTGTCACACAGACACTAAAGACGAAGAGTAAAACTCGTAGACTTAAACAAGATTATGAATGAACAAACTGAGGCTAGTAAGTGTTCCAGTGGCAGCTGAAGGATCAGACCCAGGCTGTTTTATTTGTAAAGATTGATACCAGAGAGGATGATAGTCAAATTGTTCTGGTGAGGGCACGCCTTAACAAAAGGGACAAACTAAGGGTAACCAATGCTGGCAAAGAAAGACATTCTGTAAAGAACAAGCAATGGAAATTCTACCCTAATCTGGCTGTGGGAATTCAAAAGCAACCGGAGTGTGCCTAAGCATCGGTGGACCCTGGGGCTATGACAGGGACAGACTGCACCTGCAAGACTATGTAACATATGAAGAGTGAACCCCATTTTAAAGTAAAACACAAGAGTTCATGAAGAATATGATACGGGTGAGAGTTATACCTAGTGCAGTACAGTGAAAGAGCATTTGATATGTACTGTGTGGACCAATCAGCTTGTAAGGTCTCTGGATTATATCATAGTTCAGAAGCTAATATACATTTCTGAAAAATCTGGTTATGTTTAAAAGGATGTATAGGATACACACACGTGTGTGTATGTGTGCGTGTGCATATGTACACTCCTTTGGGACAATACATGAGAGCAGCCCAAGGTGCACCATCATTATAAGTAATAATGACATTTGGGGTTATCCCAGGACGCAAAATAAGTAAAACTTAGTCAGCAATATTTTTCTTAGCATAAACAGACGTAATCTACCTTCTTATACTCTCTTGATTTTTATTGTAGTGGACAAATTACCATACTTAAAAATAACTAATATAAATTTTTTTAAAATGTGTGGTATTAATATGAAAAATAGAAAAACCTTTATTTTTCATTGCTAAACTTATACTTGGCTTAGAAAAGGTTAAATTGTCCAAGTATCCTGATGTGTTACTGGTATGGTATTCCTTACAGGGCACAGAGGGAATGTACCTTTCTGCTGCTCCCTTGTATTCTCCACCAAGGGGTTGCCACAGCGGATTAATCCACATTGGCAATTCGGCAGAGGTTTTACGCCAGATGCCGTTCCTGACGTAACCCTCCATGGTAAGACAGGCTTGTGTCCCACCTGGAACCAAACCAGGGACCTTCTGTTTGTAAAGCGAATGTGTAAACCACTACACTATGGAGACACTGCATAAATGTAATATGGATAGAAAACCTTTTTTCCATTTCATCTTTAATTCCTACAACTGAGAAGCTTTGTAAAAGCACAACATGAGGGCATTATATCAGAATTTTATACTCTATTTACATCACATTTTAAGCTAAATAAATAGAATGAAAATTTGGAAACTGAAATCTCAGCAGGGGATTGGAAATCAGCTGTGCTGTAATTCATACACAAGACAGTGTGTAAAAAATGACAAATGAACAAATTACAATTTGTCCATCAGAGATCAGTAATCAGAAGCCAAGTTAAATCTATATAATAAAAATTTAGTAGACATACGTACTAACTGCAGGGACTCTAAAAGACCGCTTTTTCAATGTGTTTCAATGTGTCCCAGAAGTTTGTTTTGAATTAACAATTTGATGCTGTAAAACTGGGACATCATGATTGGCAGGTCTGACTCCCAGTCTGGCATATGTCTGTTCAGGGAGCATGTTCTACATTGCGTCCTATAGGGTGTGTAGGCTGAAGTTAGATACAGTAATTCCACTCTAGATCACTACTGTGCAGACTCATGCACCAAACTTGCAAGATGGAAGCTCCCACAAATTTGAAATTTTAGCTGTACTTTTTTACTGAGGAAGGAGGTGGAGCCACGTTGTCCATCTTTACAAAGTCACTGGGGCAGAGTCAGACACTGATGTTAGATGAGGGCCTGCCTTGAAATGTCCGTTCTAGTTTATCTTAAAGGTGTTCGATATGGTTAAGGTTGGGGCTCTGTGGGGCCAGTCAAGTTCTTTCTCACCACTCATCCAACCATGGCTTTAGAGATCAAGAGAGCTTTTATTGTCATTTCGACACATATAGCTGACGCAGAACATAGTGAAATGAAATAGTGTTTCTCCAGGACCTGGTGCAACATATAAACATATTACATGTGACAGAGACAGGACTAGTTTTTATTTCTACAGTTAAAAAATTTAAGTTTAAAAGATTTTTTTTTAAAAAGAGATAAATAAATAAATAAATAAATAAAGTGCAATGTGTGCAACATGTGCAACAGTTGCAACAATGCAATGCAATGTAAACAATGCCAAGGACACCCTACAATGCAGAAACAGTACACAAGGCAAAAAGAAGAAAACACAAGAACAAGACACTAGCACCAAAAGAAAGTGCCGTAGCAGCAACTGAGGTAGTGCAG
>VUQH01085971.1:0-30469 GCA_015106775.1 Etroplus canarensis | reverse complement strand
CATGCTAAGCTAAGCTACTGTGTGCTGTCTGTAGCTTCATATTTACTGTATACATGTGTAAATCATATCTTTTTTGTCTTCTGATCTTTGAGAAGAAAGAAAATGGATGTTTTCCCCAACATGGTTGCCTATAGGTAGGGCCACAAATTCACGGACAATGAACCTTTTTTTGTAATTTTGCTTCTGTACACCTCCACACTGTATTTTAAACAAAACAGTCAAAATGTGAAGTTAAGTGCAGACTTTCAGCTTTATTTCAAGGGATTTGAAGAAAATATTGCATTAACTAGGAATTACAGCTTTTTTCAGAGGCTCCAAAGCAGTGAGACAAATGTTTTAATACTTGGATTTAAAAAACCTTTGCAGTCAATGACTGCCTGAAGTTTCGAACCCCTATGGACATCATCAAATGCTGTGTTTCCTCCCTTGAGATGCTCTGCCAGACCTTTCCTGCAGCTGCCTTCAGTTGCTACTTGTTTGTGGGTCTGTCTGCCTTCAGTTTTTTCTTCAGTGACTGAAAAGCACACTCTGTTGAGTTGAAATTAGGTGATTGCCTTGGAAACTTAAGAATGTCCCATTTCCTAACCTTGAGAAACTCTGAGTTTGCTTTTTTGCAGTATGCTTTGGGTCATTATCCATTTGCACTATGAAAGTGCTATCCAATCAGTTTTACAGTGAGTATTCTGTTAGTTCTATCCGCAATCACATCATCGGTACACTCTTGTGAGAAGGTTCCACTGGCAGCCATATATACACATGCCATAACACTGCCTCCACCATGTTTGACAGATGATGTGGTATGCTTCAGATCATGAGCGGTTCCTTTCCTTCTCTACACTTTCCTCTTCCCATCATTTTGGCATAGGTTCATCTTGGTTTCATTCCTTAAAAATTTTTTTGTAGAACTGTGCAGGTTCTTTTAGATGTTTTTTTGGCCGAAGCTGATCTGGCATTCCTGTTCTTGAGTATAACCAGTGGTTTGCACCTTGTTGTAAATCCTCTGTATTTACATTTATGAAGGCATCTCTTGATTGTAGACTTTGACAATGATATACCTACCTCCTCAAGAGTGTTCTTTTTGATTTCTACTTTTTAGATGCTGCAAAGATTGAAGTAAAAGTCTTCCATGATCTTCCAGGCCTTTTGGTTTTGCTGAGCTGGCAAGAGCATTGTCCAGATTGGTGTTCTGGCCACTTCTAAAGTATTTACTATTCCTCTGATAGGTTTATTTAGTTATTCAGCCTGATGATGGCCTAATGATTGGGGAAGTGGGGGGTATGTATAAAAATGGCTCTAATTACGAAACAGTTAATGCAATTCTTTTGTCAAACCCATTAAATTAAAGCTGAAAGTCTGCACTTCAATCAGCTTTTGACTGTTGCATTTAAAAAAAAAACAATTGTGGTGGATTTTACAGAGGGAAAATTACAAAAAATCTGTCATTGTTCCATTATATAACTATAAATCACCAAAACACTGAAGAATATCCCACCTCTTATTTTAGCAGAGGAAACTGATTTTGCATTTTCACTCCTCAGTAAAACTGGACAACCACAAAACATTCAATCAATCCCAGCCTTGACCTAAAGCTATGATCTCTAAGCACTAGCTCTGAAAGTATTTACTAAAACAGAGGTGGCTCCGGGCTGCATGTTTTAACTTGCAGTATGTGCTTCACAGCTCGCAGCCAAGGAATGTAGGGCTTTTCTACTTGCTTGGGGTGGTGCTGTTGGTCTCGGTGTCAGTCTATCATTATGCCAGGATTGACACAAACACACACATACATGCATGTAGGCACAGGCACACATAAACACGTGTACACAAATGCTGCAAGGTATTGCATTGTCCACTTCCTAAAGCAAGATACAACCCATTTTGAGCACCAAATTGTTACAAAATTATTTTCAGTGATATGATGGAAATCAGCATTCAAAAAGCTCTGTAAAGTGTTTTGAGCTGATATAAATTATGGATGACTACGGATGCTGTGTCAACATTCATTTATTGTACTTTCAGACCACACCACTGAAATGTTAGCTGTGCAACACACACGCACGCACGCACGCACGCACACGCGCGCGCGCGCGCTCAAAGACGCATTAGGATGAAAATCACACCTGTAGTCTGTATCTCAGTAGCTGCAATGATCAGTGAGACTAAGAGATGAAAAGGAGAAGGGGAGAGGATTCTTGTTGCAGTACAGAAAGTGATTCCAATCAATTTGAAGAGAGAAACACTGCTCTGCTGAAAATGTAGACTATTACATCCTTGCCTCAAATGACAGCTGATCCTTCAGGAAAAAAAAAAATCTCAGAAAAAAAGACTTCTTTCTAGTTCATGCAAGGGAGCTAAACCCCAGACCAAAACCATTTTCCACACATCAAACAAAAACTGTGGACTATGATGAAATGTTTACACTGTGAGTCTGTAGATCTGATGTGTGCTTCTACATAATTTGTGAGTATGGGTTTGCAGTGACTTGATCATTTTGACAGACTCTGGATGCTGCTGTAGGCATTAGGTTGACAGGCCAATGGTGTCGCCCTTTCTCGGGCAGATAACCCACCTTGCAGGTCACCGTCCCCAGATATCTCAGAGGGAAGTCTGTGCTGTCTCTCTTCCTGTGTATTATTATCATGAAGTGAGAGAACCAGCAGTTTTGAGAACCAGTAACATAAAAATACATTATCTTCTTTTATATTTATGATTATTATTTTATGTTAAAAATTATTTCGTTATATGCCTTAAGTAACCAAACTCAGTTTGAAATTATCTTTTTTGATGCACAATAGTAATACTACTGGTATTTATTTATGAAGTTCATTATGTGGATCAGCTAAAAACAAATCAGTTCCGGGTTATCGGTTCTGCCTAAGTCAACAACAAGTAACAAATTTGACAGGAGAGAAAACAGGAGAAAACAGGAGAGAAATTCCATAGCAAATAATTTTGAATTTGCATCATATTTTGATTAAATTTTACATCTTTACAGATAAATTGTACTTATTACATGTAACATTTTAGTGCTTGAACACCTTTGCATATAAAATTGCCATATAAATAAAACAACTTTGTACAAACAAGTTATGTACATTAGCTAGTAACATGCACTATATGGACAAAGTACTGGACTACCTACATATTACACTTACTGTAATGTCTAGAATGCCATAGACTGGGATGCCAGTACAACATCCCAGTTGCTCATTCATCCAGAAGAGCATTTGCGAGGTCAGATGCTGATTTTGGAGATGGCCTGGTTCAAAATGTCCATTCTAGCTCATCCCAAAGGTGCTTGAGAAGGTTGGGATCAGGGCTCTGTGCAGGGCTGTCAAGTTCTTCCACACCAGACTTATTCAGCCATGCTTTTATGGACCTTGCTTTGTGCACTGGGGCACAGTGATGCTGTAGCAGAAACAAAAGGTCTTTCCCTGAAGTGTTCCCACAAAGATGGAAGCATAAAACTGTCCAAAATGTCTGAGGAAGCTGAAACATTAAGATTTCCTTTCGCTGGAACTAAGGGGTCCGGGCCAACCCCAGATAAGCAACCCCACAGTATTATCCCTATTAAGCTTTACAGTTGGCACTATGCAGTCAGACAGGTAATGAAGAGCAGGTTTGGAACTCTGCAGTTACTGAGTCGGCACACAATAGGTGACTTTTACAGATTATAGACCTCAGCTTTCGGTGACCTCGCTCTTTAACTTTATGTGGTCTGCCACTTCATGGCTAAGTTGTTGTGGTTCCTAAACGCTTCAACTTTGCAATAATACCACTTACAGTTGATCATGAAATATCTAGGAGGGACCAAATTTCACCAAGTGATTTGTTGCCATGGTAGCATCTTATTATAATACCATTTTCAAATTTGCTGAGTTCTCTATGTCATGGTCTGGGGGAGTGGCTGTGTTTTTCCATAGAGCTGGAGTTTCCACCCCTGGGTGGAGCTACTCCGTTCCAATCATGATCTGCACCTGTTGGCAATTTGGGCTGCCTGCATTTAAGACCAGCGCTCTCAATGAGTCCTCGCCAGATCTTGTGCTAACCTGTGAATCCACCTTTTCACCCCCAGCAATATTCACCACTTCCGGATGCTGGTCTGCTAGGTAATCACAGTCACAGCCAAGCACTGTTGGATTTCCATTCACCTGCTTGCCACCCTGCCACTGCTCTACGGATTCACGGAACAACACTCCCTTTGGACCCCTGGCTTCTGGTCACTCCCTCGGACTACTTCAGCTGCCTCCCCCTCACACCAGCTTCCACTTGCAAGTCCTTGCCACCGTCCTTCCCCGCCTGGGCCACAATCCTCCCCTGAGTTGTCCCCATAGCTCATGTGTTCACTTCCCAGCTCATGTCTCTTAGTTCATGGTTCCTAGTTCACATTTCTAGTTCTTAGTTCATGTTTCTATTTCATAGTTTATGTTTCACCTCATAGTTCATAGTTCATGTTCAGACATATTCGAGACTATTTAGTTCACAGCCATCACCAGACTGTCAGAGCATTTGTAAATAAAATTTCGTTATCACGTTTGAACCTTGCCTCCATGTTGTGTCTCCGTTCGGGTCCACTCTCCTGGTTTTGGCTGCCCGGCGTAACACTCTAGAATGGCCCTTTTTTTTTTTTAACAAATGTTTGCAAAGTCAGACTGCATGGCTGGGTGCTTGATTTCATACACTTGTGGCAATGGGACTGAATGAAACACATAAATTCAATGAATAAGAGCTGTGGCCCAACACTTTTGTATATATCTCATTTATTAGTTATGCATATACATTAGTTATTAGCTAGTTATATACAGTAGCTTTGCTAATCATTTATGAAAGAATGAGATTGTGGCTATAGGTGGTGGAAATGAGCTTCCTTCAAAAGGTGGCTAGACTCTCCCTTAGAGACAGGGTGAGGAGCTCACTCATTCAGGAGGGGTTTAGAGTGAAGCTGCTATTCCTCCACATCTAAAGGAGCCAGTTGAGGTGGTTTGGGCATTTTCAACCAGGAGGAGGACTTTGGACAGTTCCAGGACATGCTGTAGAGATTATATCTTTTGGTTGGCTTGGGAACATCTCACTGTCCCTCCAAAAGCACCGGAGAAGGTAAATGTAGATAGGGAGATCTGGACATCTCTCTTAGACTGCTGCCCATATGACCTTGACCCAGATAATCAGCAGGAAATGGATGGATGAATGGATGGATGGATGAACAATGATCCAAACTACACTGCCACCTGAACAAAGGATTTCATCAAGGGGGAAAAATGAGACGTTTTGGTCTCACTAGCTCTTAACCCAAATGAACATTCATTTCATCTCCCAAAGAGAGGACTGAAGAAAAAAGGGCCAAAAACAGAACTAAAAGATGTTATGGTAAAAACCTGGAAAGTCACAACCAATTAAGAAACTAGTCATCTGGTGGAGTCTATGATACATAGGCTTGATTCAGTTGTTGCAAGCATGGGATACGTAACCAAATTTTAAGTATTTCTGCCTTTATTTTAGTTGAAAGCATTCTTTTTCAATATGTTGTTTAACATATCTTGTGTAAATGCCAGGGAATAAAAGCTGAGACTCTGATCTCTCTTCTTATATTCAGCTTTTGATCTCTTCTGATGCATGGACATGAATTTTTGTGTAATGATATTGTCTCCACTTTGCGTCTTACACAGTCTGCACTTCAAAATCTACACTAAAACATTTTTTTATTTGAAATTTCCCCTATATTTCTGTTACATTCATGTTGCGGTTTCATTTGCTGTTTACTTTTATTTTTCTTTACTGTTTGGTTATATTTAGGCAATATTTGATCAGGTTTAGACAAAAAAAAAACTGCTTGGTTAATTATAGGTAGCAAAACTACTTGATCATAGTTTAGATTTGACTACATCACTTTTCTTAAATCTCCTTTTCTTGGCTGCCATTATGACGCGCCCCCTCAGGGGAGTCTTGAAAACATACATCGTGCAGGCACGAAACATTCTTCCAATTGCAATACATTAGTTTTAAAGTCATGCTGACTGTAATGAAAAAAACATTATGCTATTTCACTGTGAGATCCGGCTGACACTCGACATCAGGCTTTAACGTAGCACCAAGAATCTGTCGGCTCCCGCTATTCCTGCATACTTTAAACTCTGTAGTGTGTTAAATTACACACACGTACACACCCACACCCACACAAGCACAGTATCCTGTCTGCTTCCATATCTGTATGGCGTCGTTGTGTGACTGCAGAAAATGTCTCACAGGATCCCACACAATGTTTTTTTAGTCAAAACATTGTGAACATTTTATGCTTTCTAACACTCTGTCCCACCTGTCAAATTATGATGGGGCAAAACAAGTCAACAAGTTTTCTAAAAACACTAGAGTCTTTCAGATTTGTTAGGTTCAGTGCGGTAAACAGCCACAGTAACTGAAACTTGTTTAATTTGTTCAAAATGAAATTTCTTTCCAACACACTATATCTTCATAATAGCTGTAGCACTTCTCAGTATTATTTAGCAGGGATAAATGGCAAATATTACACACAGTTCATACTGCTTGTAGCTAAGGTAAAGCCAGCATCTGTTTCATATTTATTTTAACATTTTGCAATTATTGTTTTAGGTTTACATGAGATTAGGTAAGTAACAAAAATACAAAAGCCAAGAGTTAATAGAAACTTGAGCAGCATAGCAACAATTCAATTACATTAGATATTTATACCAGTATCACTGTGTTTATGTAGAGTATGAATAATATATACTGTATATTTCTACTTATTTAGCGTGCACATGAGAGAATGCAGGACTTTGTTTTTTAAGATAAAATAAAAGATTCTTGTCACCGTATTTGAAAGATAAAAGATGTGGAACGGGTAATTTTTTACCATTACCAGAATATCGTTAATATTTCTTCACTGAAAACGAGGGAAAAAGTACATGCTTTCTGTCTTTAATCATTATTATTGGTTGTAGCCAGCAACATGTGTTGTACTTCTGGAACATTCATTGCTGATTGGATATTCTTGTTCATATGTATAATCATGTGAAAAAGAGAAAGTAATCTGGTGGACATAAATAGATCACGTGTAGTCATGTGTAAAAGAAACACAACTCCATGCAGTTCTGTGAAAAACTAAGTACACTCTTACTCCTTCTATATGAAAAGGGTAAGTAGCAGGCAGGTGCTGTTGATTAAATTAATTTAATTAACTGATCATCAGCCACTGTGACCACCTCTATAAAAGCAGAAGTTTTGACAGTTTGTTGGTATAGAGCATTCAGGTATGTGTTAACACAATGCCACAAACTTCCTAGGAGTGGACATCCAAACAAATTTACCCCAAGGTCAGAATGTGCGATGCTCAGAGAAATGGCAGAAACCAAGAGAGCTACAACTCAGACTCTACAGTTAACATGCTAAATCTTAAAGTCCATTACGTTACAATGAGAAAAAGTCTGAACAAGTAAAGGCTTGTTTGGAAAGGGTTACTAGGAGAAAGCTTCTTCTCTTGAAAAAGAACATGGCAGCACAGCTTAGGTTTGCTAAGCTGCATCTCAACAAACCACAAGATCTGAAGAACAATGGGCTTTGGACACATGAGACCAAAGTGGAATTGCGTGGACATCATGCCCAGCAACACCTTTGGTGAAAACCAAAGACATCATATCATCACAAACACCTCATACCAACTATCAAGCAGCATGGTGGGATGGTGATGATTTGTGCTTGTTTTGCAGCCACAGGACCTGGGCACCTTGCAGCCATTGAGTTGACGTATATTTGGTATACTTTGGTATTACCAAAGTGTCTTGATGCATGCTCAATCATCCAGGTACGTAAAACCTCAAAAGTTGATTCTGTTCATCCGTGGGAGCCACGGAAAACCTTACGTCCAGATGAACAGAATCAACTTTTGAGGTATTACCAAAGTATTCTCGAAACAAATGTGAGATCAAGCAACAGGACAATCATCTCAAGCGCAACAGCAAATCTACGTCCGAATAGCTAAAAAAATCAAGGTATTGCAGTGGCTCAGAAAAAGTTAAGACCTCAACCTGATTGAAGTGCAGTGGCAGGATTTTAAGAGAGCTGTACATAAACCAATTCCAGCAAACCTCAATGAACTGAAGCAACAACGCAAAGAAGAGTGGACAGAATTCGTTCATAATGATGTGAAGACTGATAAAGTCATACAAAAATTAATTATTTCAAGTTATTGCTGCTACAGGTGGTTCTACAAGCTAGTGAATCATGGGCTGTACTTAGTTTTTGTTGTGTCCTGTGGTAACTTTCATTTAAATGACTGTAATATGTTCCATGTTTTTCCCTTTGCCAAAGGCTGTCTCCAGATTAGACTATGAATACACAACACTCATTAATTATAATATATCCTAAAGAGCACAAAACAGAAAATTTGGATAAAATTGAACACCTTAAAACTTAACAACAAGCAGAGTAGCAATCATGACTATGACTAATGCATCTTTACAACTGATTTTAACTTTATTAAAACAATATTAATTTTAAATGTATTCTGCTTTTAGGTCCCTTTGTAGAGAAATGGTAAAAATTAATCTAATAAGTGTGCCTTATTTAAGAATATTGATAATGAATGCATTAAAGTTAATGACTGTATTAGCCAACCATCCTCTTACCCAATTCAAAGTCACAAGAAGTGCTGGTGTCTACCCCAGCTACCACAGAGTGAAAGATAGGGTGCACCCTGAACAGGTCGCCATTGTAGGGCCAACACAAAGAGACAGACAGCCATTCACACTCACACCTATGTTCAATTTAGACTCTCCAATTAGCCTAATGCCTTTGCATGTCTTTGGATTGTGGGAGGAAGCTGGAGTACCTGGAGAGAACCCACACACCCTAACCCTTATGCTGTGAGGCAACAGTGCTAACCATCACATCACTGTGCCAGATTACATTATAGTTTCTTATTTTATACATAAATATATATTCACAATATATTTAGCAACATATTTTCTTTATATGACTCGGTGTGTTTTATTAGCCTAATTTCATTGTAAAGTATTCTGTCCACAACTTCATGCCTTGCTTTTGTTAAGTTCAACATTCAGTATGTTTCTCATTTTGAATAAATAAATGCTTTTGTTCTTTAAGGAAAGAAGTGAAGTGGTTTGCTGAACTCTTAACCTCTGCCTTTGGGCTCGTCACAGAGGAACTTCCTGTTGTTTTCTTAGTGGCACACACTGAAAACACAGAATGGTTTGGAAAAACCTTTTACTCCCAGCCTTGGGCTATGTTCATAAAATAACAGATAGCTGAAGGCAATATAAAGACACTTTAAAGATATCTACTTAAATGTGTACTCTTTAAAATGAAATGGAAGATTAAGTGGACATCATATGTTTGCAGTTCCATAACATATGAGTATATTTGACTGCGTAAAAAATTATTAGGTTAAATATATGTGTATTCCTGTCTGAGGAAATATAGTCAGTGTGGGAGATTTATACTTTGGCAAATTCCTTCTTGGCAGCTCATTTTCATTTTAAACTCCCCCTGTTTGTGCAGGTATATTTCCCAGTTGTGAGCACTCCTGAGTCCACCAAGCAAATGCGTGTCTCAGGAGATTGAGTGACATACCCTGCTTTTAAGAGGATTTTATTTTGTGAAGGCAGGGAGATGGACCATGGCGCTAATCTATTCTGACACTGCCATGCTGGTGGATCTGCTATTCATTCAGGCAAAGCAAACAGGGGAGGGTAGGCAGATCCTTTTGCTTACTTTGCTCTCTTGTTAAATCCCTCCACTCCTTCAGGTGTCCATGGTAATTAGAACTAAACTTTGTCTTTTTAGATCAATATCATCACTTTTACCCTAGTAGTTATTGCAAAAAACACAAAATTGTAATAGCAGCACATTGTATGAAGTCCAGACTGAAAATCCCTGCTGATAAATGCAAAAGACTTAAGGCTTAAAGAGAGCTTAAAGAGGTAAATTTAAATTCCTTTGACTCCATGTTGGTGGGCACTGACGTGATCTTTGATTCTCTAAACCAGCATGAGGGCCAAAAAATCTTTCACATCATCTCACTCTGGGTTTTTTTTTCTCTTTTTTCAACACAGGCCAAAACAGGCTCTGAATCTTAACTATCATAGCTCAGATTCAAGTGCAAACATCCTGATATGGAATTTTGATAAGTTATAGCTAAACACCACCACAGCGAGGAAACTCTCTCTCTCTGTCTGTTTCTGCAATATGTCAGAAATAAGTTTTCAAGTAACATCTTTGAACCTGAAAAATTATTGCCTTGGGCTTTTCATTGCCACTCCTACAACAAGAAAATGTTTTGAGTGAGTGCTGCACATGGTGAGTCACGTCTCCTTCAGAAAATTCTTCTTTGCATTTTCACACACTGAACCTTTTCATTCGCGTTTTTCCTCACTCAGACTCTTCTGTATGGATGATTACTGTTGCACTGCGATGACAGGAATCCCACCTGACATGGCTAGGCTTGTAAGCTTACATTTGTTAGTGATTTGCTGTAGTGCATGATGGCAGCTACAGGTGTCTCTGTGGTTTAAATACAGGGGAGGCAGAGATTTAATCATCCACACACACAGAGCCAGAAGGATGAATAGAGTAAGGGCCCAATGAACAGGAAGGATGGTTTTATTAAGAAACATTTCTGACTGAGACTTCAGTGGAAAATGTGAATCCTCTGCTGGAAAGCTTCATAAGTGCCCTGGTTATTATGTATCCTTCTAAACCCTAGCTTTAGGATTAGTCCACTCCCATAAAAGCTAACATTTAGAATTTTAAATATAGCTGCTGAGCACTTTGTGGATGATATATGTCTTTATTTAAATCTGTAAATGCCTTTAGTGCATTTTTAGGGTGGTATATAAAAGAGACAATCCCTGGCATTGTAATTGCTGTTATGATGTATTATCTTCCCCATTAGCTTCCATGACAAGCATCACAACAATCCTATAATTTTATGTTCAAGCCCTGGGATTTTCCAGTTCCTCCATCACATCTTTAGAAGTGCAAGTCATAGTGTGCGGCTCTGGTTAGCTTTTCAGAACAGGGTGGTGACTGAGTCCTCTAACTTGTCCTGACAACTCGGCAGGTTGGGTACTTCTCAATAGAAACACCTCGGCAGCGTCACGTCTGCTACCTGCACCTGCCACAGGCAAGTGCTTCTGCCTTACAAAGGCATAACTTAATGCCGGAGCAGGTCCCAGCCTGCATCCTTCCCCCACCCCCTGCATCCTCTTACTCAGCCCTGTCTTGTTCTTCTCAGTGCCTTATTGTCAGACCACAAGGAAGGCAGGAAAAAGTGGCTACTTGACCCTCTTTGGTTGCTTTCTTTGCAATGACTTTCACATGAGAACATAAATTTTACCTCTGCAGAGGTTTTTGGTTGTTTCCAGGATTAGGAAGCATTAAGAGAATTTAAAATCTTCCTTCTGGCTGAGGTTATAGCTCACAAACAATGCTGTTTACAAGCAGCTCAAAATGTGTCCTGTGTATTAACATACCCAGTTTATTTTTTACAGGCCCTGTGCATACTCTGAGCAGTAGGGCTAAATATGTTGTTATTAAGGGCTCTTTCTGTAACCCTCTTTAATATTTATTCACAACACCACTGCTGTTTTTGCACTGAAATGTCAGATTTCCATAGGCCACCATAAAATGAAAGTACTTGGGCAACACTGAATCAGTGAATCAAAAGTCAAAACACGATCCCTTTTCGTTCATGATAACTCCCTCATGCATGCCCGAACAGATATTATTTTGAATTCCTTCTCCTTTATCTCTATCTTCCCCCACATCTGCTGCCAATTACATCATCAAAATGCTTCAGTTCCTGTTTCCTCCCTCCTCCTGAATGGCTGATCACCCCTCTGTGGCATCCAACAGACCCATGGAGTCCTAAATTTAGAAGGTGCACGTACTAGTGTGGATGAACAGAAGTTATTAATGTCGGGGAGATACAGCGTGGGATGATTATTTAGATCTGAGGGTGGAATTACACTTCTAATCACTAAATGCTTACAGGAGAATAGATGGAGGACAAATTAACAGGAACACTTTCATCCATCTATCTTCTTTCACTTATCCAGTTCAGGGTCACGGGGCTGGCGCCTATCCCACCTGTCATAGGGCAAGAGGTGAGGTACATCCTGGACAGACTGACAGTCTGTTACAGGGCAAACACAAGAAGGCAGACAACCATTCACCTTATTAATTTTTAAAACCCAAAATCATAACTCCACCTCAAAGACTTTGGCAGTCTATAATATATAACAACCTCTACCTGTGTACTATAGGAGCAAGCAGTTCTTCTTATTATAACTTTATCTGTTGATTAATTAAGGTGACATTTCCTACAATCAAAACAACAAAGCTTTGACATTTTAAAGTAATTTAAAAATATAAAAAATAGTGTATGTTTGACATTTTCACTTGATAAATACGATAATGAAATATTATCAAAATTGTTTTCTGTGGATCTCAAATGACTTCACAGCTAATTGTTTTAACACTACTTCAGAAGAATTAAGAAAAAGAAGAAACCTCAGGAAGATCAAAACCAACTTCCAGGACAGAGAGAAATGTGATATAAAGGCTGCACTAAGTATGCTAATATAAAACTAATTACTTTAACAAAACTCTGAACTATTCCAGTTTAAAGTTTGTAAACTGCTTTACTTTGTTATGTTTATGATTGTGAAATTTCTCTTACTATGGAAAAAAGATGGGGTTTAGTTATTAGTATTTCATATAATATTTGTAATGGTATGATTAAAGAAGAAGGTACTTTCGGCTTCTCCCTTTTTTTCCCGATGGGTTGGCAGAGTAGATGAATCCACATTTATGATGTGGTATAGATCCCCTTCTTGATGCAGCTCTCCTATTTATCTGGGCTTGGAACTGGCACTGGGAGTACACTGGCTTGTGACTCCTAAGACTAAGCTTACGTTTCCTCCCAGTTTTGCACATGAGGTGAATGTGTAAAACCACTAGACGAGATGAGAACTGTTTAGTGATATAATTACACAATATATAATTTGCAGTTGGCTGCGAACATAGGGACCTGAATCCTTAACAGCCATGACAACATGGCTGGTATTGTTTCCACTTTTTTTCCATCATGATGTACTGTAGCGGGAACAACCACAAAGGTTGTTTTTAGTTTTAACAGGTGGTTGTCTGTGACAGATTTGAGCAACACAATAAGATCAAAAACAGGCAAGATGCTGTCCAGAACAGGTGGGTGGTTGAGTTGAAGATGAAGCCTAAGTTTGAATATAGGTATGGTTTGACTCATGAGTACTAATAATGTAGCAGTGATTTCTGAGGGGTCATGGTTTAAAATGTCAGAACATTTTGACCAATATGTTATTACTGATCCTATTGCAAGATGGTCTGATATTTTATTGGTCTTCCTTTTTGTAGTTTTATTAGACAACATGTGCACAGATTCTAGGTCTGACTTACATTATTTGGCCAACAATGCTTGAAATGCATAAAACAATGATAAAAACTAGAGTTATTTCATACATTTAACCAAAAAATGTTAAACAGATATGTCAAGCTAATTCCTATTCAGATAAAGGGGACAGTCTGTGGTGTTCAGTTGGATTTTACTGCACTGTAAAGCATTCCTGTTATTTTGTCCACCACCTGTCCTTATAGTCTACTGCAGGCAATTTTCTGACTGAACAAAGTCATAAAGCTTGGCCCAGTTGCAGAATTAATGTGCACATTGAAAAATTCTCTCTTGCAATGTCTTGCAGCGGATGTTTTCTGCACTCAGTCTATTATTGCATTTTTTTTACTCCAGAGTCTACGTTGAATGATGGACGGGCATATAGGTCAATAAGATGACCACGTAAAAAATGACTGTTCTTCTCTTCTCTTTTGCTTTGTGAAAAAAAAGTAATTTGTCATTGGTTTTTCCCTGCCTTGGCTTCAAATTACTCTTACTCCTCCGCGATGTCTAATACCTCTGGGAGAGCTGAGAAAAAGAGGACAGCTACACCTGTGGCTGCTGAACAAGTGTATCACTGTCTGGGTGCTCTGTCCTGGCTTGTCAGGCCTCCTCACTTGGAATGTGCCGATGAGACAATCAGGTGCAACAGGCGCGTGGCGGCTTGCTGCAGGGATAGATAACCTGCTCTAAGACACTGAGCAAAGAGCGGCAAAGGACTTTCCATTCCCTAGTCGACACCTCTCTAACGCCTCGAGACATGCCAACACAGAAAGAGAGCCATGTGACACATCGGAGAGCACGGTGGTTGATTTCTAAACAGTTCTTCTCCAGGAGTAATGTCTGTGGATTCATCATCGTGTAGGCTTGTTTGACTAGCCCAGCATGACTCACTCAAAGGGTGGAGTGCTGTGAGATTTTGTTTAGCCTGAGGGGGAGAAAATTTCATTTCTATCAAGAAAAGGTCATGAGCAATGTCCTCGCTTCACAGGAAATGCATCAACACACATAATTGGATAACCTATCAGTTTTGAGGGCACTGTGATTGAAATGACACTATTTGCAAGCGATATTTGGTCAGCTGGATTGGAGGTGAATGACAAATGCTGAATGCCTGCGCTGCACCAACTGTTGCTGTAGCATTAATATTTATTTTAGCATGTAGTTGCCAAATATCTTGCGTTTAAGTATACTGTTGAAAGAGTTGCTGAGCCAGTATTCGATTATATTTGTGCATACAATCTAATTATCCAACAAACTCACTGCTGGGTTGTTATTTCCTTTGGCCGGCTCATGCTAAGATTTCTAAGATAAGTGATACAAATAACCACATGACCCCTAAACTATAACAGTAATGGGTTTCTCCTTCACTCACAGTCACCCCCTCTACAGTCAAACAACTTGAGTATTGGGTCACAGTGCGGTTATGCACTCTTTTTTTAATGTGTGTCATCATAACCTTTTACCACTCGTAAATATAGATTAATGCTTTGATAACAACAGGTCTTATATGTATTATCTTGAGGTATTATTTTAAAGCTGTATGAATTTTCCCCTTCTGAAGGGAATACTATTGACCACTGAAACCCAAGCAAGACATTTTGAGGAGAAAACGACCCCTCTCGAGTGCTCATTTTTCCAGAGAGTGTGTGTTTTTGTTGTCTAGGTTTTCCTTGGTGGCAGTGAACAAAGCGTTCTACTGTGGAGTAGTTTTAGCAATCGCAGACACAGTGTCTGTACAGGGAGTTCCTGTCCCTGGCCCAAACCCACAGACCAACAGCAAAGAAGGATAAGGTCAGCCATTGCCTCTGCTTTCTCTTGGCATCAAGGCAGAGGAGCTTTACCTCACGCTCAAGTTGTATTCCTCCAGGCTTCATGCTAGTGGGTTTGTTTTGCGATGAGAAATCAAAAATTCATGTTGTTGCAGTAATGCTTGATGAAATATATTTAACCAGATCTTATTATGGTAATTTTTCTGTTAGTTGTTTTTTTAATTAAATGAAAACATAAGAGAAGAAAAAAGTGCTGGAAAAATGACTGCTTAAAGATCGGCACTGGTACAACATACAGTATGTAATCACTGTAGTCTTCAGGCAAACCACGACCAGTTATACACACCAATCAACCACAACATTAAAGCCACCTGCATGATATTATGTAGATCCAATTTGTGTTGCCAAAACAGCTCTGACCTGATGGGGACAGGACCACTTCGGGCTTTGTGTGGTGTTTGGCATTGGGCCTTATGTGGATCTGGCTTGTTGAGAAAGCATCCCAGGGATGCTTGATCGGATTGGGATCTGGGGAGTTTGGAGGCTAAGTAAACACTTGGGCTCTCTGTCTTGATGTAGCGGGGCTCACTGTCCTGCTGGGGGAGACTGCTTCTGTTGTTGTATTGTTGCCTTTTGGGGGAGTGCATGATCTACAGGCAAGTTTAGGTAGACGGTATGTGTCACGTAACATTGTAAGATGGTCAAGGTTATTTTCTTACTGTAGATGAGGAGACTGATAGCACTGTTGTATCTGTATTTTGAACTGTCTTGCTAGAGCCTGCAGCTGGTGGCTTGCTCAAGCAGAACATGGTGTTTTCACATTTTGGTTTTTGTATGGATCAAATAAATCCATGAAATGCATACAGCATGTTCATTAGGAAGCTTTAGTGGTGCTGGAAGGCAGATTAGTTATCATCTGCACTGATCAGAAACTAGGCTGCATGTGTAAATGGTATTAATGTTCTCTCTTCTCCTTTTGTAACAGGAAACAGCAACTGTTTGATAATTTTATATGATAAAATTAGTTGAATGAACTGATTATCTAAAGTTGATATTAATAAACAAACTTCAGAAGGCAGAGCTTATGATGGAACACCTCTTCCAGCACAGAAAGGCTGTCAATACACCTCGACAAAAGTAACATAGTTAATTTGGCTCAAACAGAAGTGAAATATTTTGGTATTACTTTAACCCAGATTAGTAAATTGATATCAATTTCTTACAACAACTATAGTGAAAATAAAGATGTTTTTTCCAGAAATGTCAAACTATTCTTTAACTTTAGACAGTCAATTCAGTGCCTTGATCTGAAACAGGTCTTACAAACTGAGACTGTATGTATGTATAACCTCCATCTGTAACATCTTTATCTTCTGTTGGCCTTTTACAGCCAAACTCAAATCCATTTCCCAGCTGATCATAAACAGATCTAGCTGAGGGGGTCTGGTGAAAACAAACATGCATGGAGTGTATTACTCAGGAGATTTCTCACAGTAAATGTAGTGACTCACTGGTAAGTTAGTGAGTCTGTTTTTTAAAGTATTTTACAGTCCACATTAGTTTAACTCTTTGCTTGGTTAACCAAAGATTACAAGGCAATCATCAGAGGCTGAAATTCCAGACTGTGCTGCGCATGATAAGAGAACCTCAACAGTTGTACAAGATAAAAGCAGGGACACTCACCAATGAAAAGACAGCAAGTCTTATCAGATTGCAATAGACTTTGTAGATCCTCCCTAATCTATGTGTGTACTCCCTTTGAAAAAGCTTTCACTGTCACATTAACTCTCTAGCATGTGTGATTTGTCACCTTGGTCTGTGTGGGAATGCTTGCAGTTGTCGTTAAAATTAAAGCTTTTATTCATTATAGAGATTTGATTTACATTTTCTTCAAATTAGCCATGTGCTGCAGTGCTGTTCAAAGCAGAAGGACAATTAGTATTTCAGAAATGAGAACATCTATTAAATCTGGATAACAGTCAAAATTAATTGTAGCAAGTTAAAAGTGAGAGTGACAAGATAAATATTCTAATTGTGTTCAGATTTTTTTAGATGTACTTCAGCAAAATAAAGTGAAATCTTCAGTCAGCACAAAGAGCACAGGATTTCATAACATGCCACCTTGTAATATGCTCAAGTGATGAACAAGGTTATAGGTATTACTCAAAGGATATTACAGTCTTGGGGAAAAAAACAGTACACCATTTTCCACTTCTATGGTTTTTCATATCAGGACATAAAAAATAATCATCTGGTTCTTAGCAGGTTTTAAAATCATTTAAATCAAAACTCAGCTCTGAAACGACACACAACAGGGTCCACTGCATCATTTATTTCACAAAAAAGACGCCAAAATGTAGAAACCAGGTGTGAAAAATTAAGCAAATCCCATGATTCAGTAATTCATAGAACCGCTTTTAGCAGCAATGACTTAAAGTAGTCATTTTCTGTATGACTTTATCAATCTCTCACATTGTTGTGGAGGAATGTTGGCCCACTCTTTTTACAATGTTGCTTTGGTTCATTGAGGTTCATTTATTCACAGCTCTCATAATGTCCAACCACAGCATTACATTTGGGCTGAGGTCTAGACATTGACTGGGTCATTGTAACACCTTGATTCTTATGCTTTTCAGCCATTCTGCTGTAGATTTGCTATTGTGCTTGTAATCATTGTCCTGTTTCATGACACAATTTCAGTCAAACTTCAGCTGTCAGACAGTTGGCTTCACATTTGACTCTAGAATATCCTTCCCCTTCACTCTTTCAAACAAGCCATACTTGTTCAAACTTTTTCTCATTGTGAACGTTAAGATTTAACGTGCTAACTGAGGCCTGTATGGTCTGTGATGTAGGTCTTGGGTTTTTTTTTTAAATTTCTTTGAGCATTGTATAGTCTGACCTTGAGGTAAATTTATTTTGATGTCCACTCCTGGGAAAATTCCACTTGTGAATAATTCAGAATGTTTGGGAATGGCCTTAGAACCCTTCCTAGATTGACGGGCAGCAACTATTGCTTCTCTAAGATCATGTCTTTCTCCCTTGGCATTGTGTTAACACCCTGCTGAATGCTCCAGACCAGTAAAAATGACAAAACTTCTGCTTTTATAGAGGTGGTCACACTGGCTGATGACCAGTTAATCAAGTACATTTGATTAGTAGCACTTGGCTGCTCCTTACCCTCCTAATTCCTATAGGAGTAGTTAGGGTGTACTTTGTTTTTCAGACACTGCTTTTGCAGTTTGGCTTGGTTTTTGTTAAATAAAATGACATAATGTATCAATAACAACATGTAATACGTCATTTGTTGCTGTTATCTGAGATTGTATTTTCCTAATTTTAAGACCTGATAAAGACCAGATGATTTTTTTTATTATGTCGTGATAGATAAAACCTTAGAATTGAAAAAGGTTGTACTTTCTTTTTCACGACTGCTCAGATGATGCAAGACTTATTTTCTGTGGTAGTGCTGTGACTGAGTGCTTACACATCCTCTCTGACAACTGCATTAGGATTGCAAGGGGATATCTGGCCTTTTGCAATGCACCATACTCCAGCAGCATTTTTGTTCCAGATTAAAGAGTCTGTGCACCAGGTCTGCAAGGTTGCCCCTCTACAAGGCTTCAGCAGCATTATGTGGAATCTGACCTTTGACTTCATTCTAACAGTGACATCATCTACATGTTTGAAGTCAGGAAAACATGATTGTGCAGCACAATCTACGATAAAACCTTTATCGCAGTGCATGTTTTGACATTTAAACCTGACTAGTCTAATATACATATTCAGTTCTTTCCCCCCAACAACTCTGTAGACTTCTGCAGTTAATTGGTATTCTGAGAGTTACTAAGATCATGTCTTGGCTACTAAGCAGACTGAAGGGGGGGATCTCATTATCATATAACTCTCACTAGAGAGCCTGAGCAGTGTGTGACTGGTGTATTTGGAATAACAGTGATAGATCTGGCTTGTTTTTGAGTCCTTTATTAGAAGTAGAGCTGTTGAAATGCAAAAATAACCTCACAGGCTTTGTTAATATGTGGACTGCGGATGCATGTGATGTAGCTGAAACTCCAAGGGAAGCAAGATTGACATCTGTGCTGTGTAAAGGACTGAAGAACAATTTTTAAACAAATCCTTTTACTTGACCAGAACTAGAAAATTGTCTGTGTAATTAGAAATTGATATACTGTAGCTTATAACTCTTGTTATCCAAAAACTATTAAAAACCTGTCACTGGCACATGCTCCTTTATTATCTTGAACATGGGTACTATAGTTTATTTTCAGTAATATGTCCCTTATTTGGTGTTTTTATGAAAGTGGTGGAGAGCATGGTCCAACTCTTTGGTCCAAAATCTTCAATAGATGTTTAGTTCTGATCATTTTTATACTCATCTGACCATTCAATGACATTTTGTGCTTTATGGATGTTTCTAGGAGAGCACACCAATTAGGATAGAAACGTTTCATTATATCATGATGACTCAGAACAATTTTGTGTTGTTTGCAAAGACCCTCCACTCTTAGAAGATAAGTGCACCCAAACCCTGCTGGTAAAATGCCACTCACAGCATAACTGAGTGACCAAATCCCTTCACTGTAAGGGTCAAAGATTTAGGTTGTTCATTTCATTTTGTCTCTCATCTGTGTTTATTACTTGCTTTTAAAACTTCTGTATTTTCTAGACCTGGAGCTAAATGAACAGCAAGTGTTAGGAGATGGAAATATGAACATACACTATATGAACAAAAGTACTGGGCCACACCTCTTAATTTTTGAATTCAGGTATTTCATTCAGTCACATTGCTACAGATGTATAAAATCAAGCGCCTAGCCATGCACACTGCCTTTACAAATGCCTTTGTGAATGAATGGGTCATTCTAAAGACCTCACTGGGTTTGAGTATGGTACTTTAGAGGGATGCCTCTGTTAAAATGTTGTCCTCCCTCCACAATCAACTCTAAGTGGTATTATTACTAAGTTTAAGCATTTATTAAACCCAACAACTCAGCTAAAAAGTGGCAGAGTGGCCAAGTGCTGAAGCACATAGTATGTACAAAAGCCACCAATGCTCTTCTGGCTCAATAACTGCAGAATTCCAAATCTCCTCTGACATTAACATCATCACAACAACTGTGTGCTGGGAGCTTCATGGAATAGGTTTTCATGGCTAAGCAGGTACATGCCAGCCTGACATCGCTAAGCACAATTCTGGCAAAGACTCAACTATTGAATTTTCAGTTTGTCTTTCATTGTGCTCAAATGGACGTAGTTCAGGTCAGTAAATTGGGGTCCATTTTTTTTAACTTGTGCTCTGGAGGATCAAAGGTTGATCTGAACCAGCTCTTGAAGTCCCGAAGGAAAGGATCAAACTTCATCTGCAGTACAGGGGCACAAAGCTTTATTTGGACCATCAGGGTTATGAAAATCTTTGTGGTTGTGGTCTTCCTTAGTTAAAGCACACTGCCACTGGACTCTGGAGCAGTGGAACTGGGGAGTGGCAAATCATGCATCTCTATCTGGCAGTCTTATGGATGATTTTGAGTTTGGTGAATGCCAGGAGAACATTACCTACCTGCCTGCATTGTGCCAACTGTAAAATTTGGTTGAGGAAGGATCTGTGATGGGATTGTCTGTCTAGGCTCCTTAGTTCCAGTGAAGGGAAATCTTAATGTTTCAGTTTACCAAGACATTTTGAAGAACTCTAGGCTTCCAACTTTGTGGGAACAGTTGGGGGAAGGCCCTTTTCTGTTCCAGAGTGACCATGCTTCAGTGTACGAAGCAAGGTCCATAAAGACATGGACCCGACCTCAACCCCATCAAACACCTTTGGGATGAACTAGAATGGAGATTGCTTGTCCAGCAAATTACCTCACAAATACTCCTCTGGATGAATGGGCAAAAATTCCTACGGATACTCTTCAAAATCTTGTCGAAACCCTTCCCATAAGAGTAGAACCTGTTTTAGTGATAAAGGAGGGACCAGTTCCATATTAATGTCTATGGCTCTAGCATCAGATGTCATGACAGCTCTTGTTGGTATAATATATAGACCTTCAAGAAAGATACAGGTTCAAGAAAGATATAGGTTCAAATGTATATCTTTTGAAAGCATAATTCCCACCACATAAAACATGAAGAAAGAAAATTAAATAACAGAAAAATGTCATTTTTATGGAAGATTAGGAAAGAAGCTTTTGAAATCTTAGTAGGTTGATCTGATCCTTGAACAAGGCCCAACTGTTTCCAGTTTTTTCGCTAAACCAAGCTAACCAGCTGTAGTTTGCATGACAAAAACTGCAGCTAATACTGTTTGCATGTCAAACTTACTTTTGTCATTAAAATCAAATAAGGTTAGTAACAGTAAAAAGTGACACTAATTTTATGTTTGAAATCACTGATTAATGAATAAATGTACTTTACCAAATATCAACATCACGGCAAAACATCCAATTTAGCATACTATGCGTCTGAATTGTGCAATAAAAATTTCTACACTGCCTAACAAGTCTTTGATGTGACACCCAACAGAGTACAAAAAAAGATCCCAGCCGGCCTGCACTTCATGATAACAATACACCTATAGGATAATATTGGCCATGCTTTTTTTTTTTTTAAGAAATCATGTCCTTGCAAGCAGATCCCCCTCCTTGGAAGCTTTCTTGTCTACACCACATCCTAGTGAGTAAGAGCAGCTCTAGACGCTGATGTACACTGAGCCCTGCCTTCTTCTCCACACCTACCCTACCATGTCATCACGGTCAGGGCTACTCACTGAGCTGTAATTACCTCGGGCTGACACACACAACCAGGGAGATAGCTGTAAGTAAACACAGTCCAGATTTTGTCCCAGCTCACTTCAAAGCTGGAGCACGCTGATAACAAACTAAATCCTGGAGAGCCCCGCTCTCCCCTCCTGCGGACAGGGTGGCCAGGGCTTGCAGGGGGCCGATAGTAGCGGTGATGTGAGAGAGAGAAAGAAGAAGTGTGAAGTGGCTTTTGACAGCACAGCACCTGCTGCGTCTTTACTACCAGGCAGCTCCTTGCCATTTGACCAGTTACCTCAGATTGAAGGATTAGAGTCTGGGGGTAGGGGGTGGGGGTCAACCAGGAGGCATGTTGATGGGAAAGGGTGGTGTTGAGAGAGGTGGGGGGATGTTTTTGTGATTGGACACACCTTCTGTCATCCCAGTGGAACATTCCAGCTGTCTGTGGCAACTAACACTGCTGTTGTTGGATGATGACGTTTCTGCCCCTACAGGCCCTCAATCCATATCCATTCCTGTGCTCAGCGGCATGTCTCATGTTGATGCTATCATCAGTGATCTCTAGCCAGTGGTTGATTTAGTGTTGCTTCAATCACACCAGCCTAAATTAGTATTAATCTGAACATCATTAGCCCTATCTCCTAATGCAGTCCAAATGCTTGTTGTCTTTAAAGGCACGCCTTATCCCACATCACTCTGTGTCTTCTCTGGCTCTTATCAGCTGTGGTTTTCTTTGCGCTCATGACACAGCTGGATCTGGTCTCTTGTGATCAGTCCACTGGAATGAAAGCATTGGTGCAGACCAGACAATCTCCGAACATACTCAAAGGCTGTGGTGAGAGGAGAGGAATGCACCAAAGACAGAAGATATTTATGGCAGGGAAGACTGTGACTACTAGCTTGGAAAGACAAACAATCTGTTTCTCAGAGGGGGATTGTAATATTGATGCAGTGTTTATAAGACTCATAATTGCAAAACATCACTCCATACAAATATTCGGCTGCTTGCTGGGTTGTGTTTGAAATCTTAGAGTGCTGAAATATTTCCGATCCTCCCTGAAAAACAGGAAAATAGCAAAAGCAAGTTTTGTTTAGCATAAATAAAAACCAGCAGTCTCAGAGGAGTTTACCCTTCACCGTGGGCAGTTTTGTTGGATAGTGAAGCAAACATTGTTATGTCTATTCTGTTCTAGCGATCATAGAGAAATACTGGTTGCAAAAAAGTTGTTTTTTAAACTGACTGCTGATATTTTGTCAATTTGGTCATGAGTCCAATGCTCTCATTGTGCATTGTAGAGAAGTAGAAGCAGTTATTTCAGTCTAATGAAATGAGACAAATATATCTGACATGCAGTATTCTCTCTTTTTTTTTTTAAAGAGCTACAAATGGTGTCCATTAACTGAAAAAATGAACATGTTTTATAACTGATGACAGTAGTTTAGACTATTCAAAGCCTCGTCGACTTAGCTCGTTAACTCTCTAATAAGAGAAATAAAACATCAAATTAATTTCTCTGCTGGGAACTAAAAGTGTTGAGTAAATATCCAGACCATTATGACCCATTTGAGGCACTGGTCTATGTAAAGCTAAGCATGAGGAAAGGTCAACAGGTCATTATAATTAGTGTGTAGCAAAGTAAATAACAAGCTGATTTTTCCCTTTTCTATACAGAGCAAAGCTGCTTAATTTTTTAGACTTCTTTTCCTCATCTTTTTTTTAATCAGTGCTTTGCTGATGGATTTTTACCTATTTAGGGCTCACAGATTTATTGCTTTCTTTTAAATCAAGCCAAAAAGGTTTGACTTCATTTTCATAATTTTAAAAGTAAAATAAGCCATAATCCAATACAACAGTCCAAACTATGTAAAAATGAGACACAACTAATTCAACATAGAACAGCTTTGGTAATAACTTTGTGAAAAGTTTTTACTGCAAGGCTGTTGTGTAACTATGCTATAACTTCCTCAAGGTTTTTTATGTACAACAACAGTTGTGATTATGCAGCAATCAAGATACAGATCATCTACACATTTTTTTTCTTAATCTGCTGAGATTCTCAAGCAAAAGAGTCACACTCATCCCTAGAGAAGCTTCTCTGGAGGCTCGGGTCCTGTTGAGGCTTGTCAGCAGAGTACAATGCCCAGAGTCTGAATAATGTGGCCGGGAGCTAGTTTATTCAAGCACCTTTTGTTCGCACTCCACACTCACCTTTTCCCTCCACTGATGATCAGATAACCAGTAAAAAGAAGATGAAAAAAAGCCAAACTATCTCCAGAGAAGCCGTAGCTGCCACTGGCTCTTTGCAGAATGTGTCATAGTGGATAGTATAGATGGATTTCATACTTCATTGTGGTTTGGGGCTAAAAGATCCAGCTAAGAAATCCTAAAGAATATATTCAAGCCTTAAATGTAATGTTGATTCTTGTCTAATACCACTCAGGGGCCCAATGTCATGCCAAACTATAGAGAGGGCCTTTCTCAAGACCCCAAGAAGATTTAGTTTCACTATTTACTTCTAAGTTAAAAGAGGTCATGCTGTAATGTGTGTGTCCCTGAACAGCTGCTCTTTGATGTTGGTACCTAGGACTCATATGCATATTCCACTGACAAGCTCACAGAATTTGATCCAGTTAATTTTAAAAATGTATTTATTTATTATTATTTTTGCCATAAAAAATAGTTTGACATTTATTTATTTATTTACTTACTTACTTACTTACTTACTTACTTACTTACTTATTTGGTTTTTTGTTTGTCAAGTGTTTGGTGAAAAGACCAACATCACTCAATTTTCTGTTACATATGAAGTTAAAGTTAACCAGCACTTAGCTCAATTTAGTTTATCATAAAGTGTGGAAACAAACTTCTTGTACTGGCACTGTTTAACAACACCTCTTAGGTTTACAAGTCAAGACACTGACTGTAAATGAAATATGGATGTAGCCTGTGCCAGAGTGCAAACCTGCATTTTATCTAATGACCAGGGTATCCCCCAAGGTTCAAAGAGAATTCCAGTTGTTTACAAGTCTATATGAAAATGAGGCTACTTCCGACTTGATTTATGACCTCAGTAAACATTTTTCCTGATCAGTTTATGGCCTCAGTAGCTACTTTTAAGCCTTATCTATTATAATGCAATATTCGTTTTTTTAAATGATTTCCTATTTGATGAAAAATAAATAAAAAAGAATAAAAAAATAACTTCAATTTACTTTTTATTTGAAAGTAAAATAAAATAGAGGGCAGTCTTTAGGCCTCATGCCCTGTGATTAACAAATGGCTATTGTTATGAATAGGCAGTGTTCCTGGTTTCATGGTTAGATCCGCCCATTTGTTCATGTTCAGTAAAACAAACAAACAAAAAGCGAGATGATGATTTTGAAAATGTGCAGCTGTAGGCTTCAAGGTGCAAGCATGTCCATCTATTGGATCTAATTACATCACTGTAAACACACACGTATGCATGCTGCACGTGCGCACACACAGCAGTTTTTCCTGTGAGGTTGACAGCAAAATCCTGATAGGCTCCCACGTTAAAATGCACATCTTTGCAACAGAAATAAACATATTCATAACTTGGCACAAAAAATTATATTGGTCTACAGAAGGAGTCTTGAACTTGCACTCTCAGAGCCACAAATGGCTCTCCAGGGGCTTCCTGTGACTTTGACAAAAAAAAACATGGCAGAGGTTTTACACCAGATGCCCTTCCTGAAGCAACCCCATCACTGTGAGAGAGTCTTGTGTCCGCACCTAGAATCAATCAATCCAGGGACTTTTCACTTGTAAGGTGAATATGTAAAACACTACACTACAGGGACACTAACTTAATTATTTTTACTTAACTTACTTACTTTACTTAAGAGTATTGCATTATCCATTTCTAACGTAACACTTTTCCTTCAGGAAAAGTAAATTTTACAGTTACTCTAATATCTGATTTTATTTTGTCTGAATTAAAATTTCAAGTTGATTGAAAAACCTCATCCAGAAACTGACTGACATTTTGTGGACTTTATTACAGAAATTTTATCTTAAAATGCCAACAGCTTTTGAAGACACATACATTACATATGCCAGATGTTGAACATTTATCTCTTTCTCTGAAACAAAATGTACAAATGTGTCATAATTGTAAGGAACAAAAACATCCAAATATAGCTTTACCTAGCTATCAAGGCAGAGATTCTCTGGAATCATAGGCTATGCTTGACAGTAACACAACATCAACAACTACTTCCTGGTTTTATTAGTGGTCTACTAAACCCAACAAAAAGCTACAGTGGTGTTAAATATACAGATGTAGTACTTAAAGCATTTAGAATTAGAATAGAATAGAACTTTATTGATCTCACAGTGGAGAAATTCACTAGTTAAAACCGCCTAAAGTAACACACAGTGAGGTGCAAGAAGTTCACACTTTAGTATAAATAAAAGTCAAAAATAAGGGCGTTTATCAAAACATTTGACAGCTAAACAATGAAGAAGGAATAATCTGGAAAGGACATTGATGTCAGATGCGCAATGTAGAATAAGTGAATTTAACTTGCACACTTTCACTTAAATAAAGATAGTAAGTTAAGTGAGCAGGTTGTGATTTTAAAAGGAACCACCGATACTAAAGCAGCAAGCTAAGTAAAAATCATTTAAAACATTGCATAACCTCAACTACAACTCAAATACTCATTTTACAGTGTGGCTTACTGGTGTGCTTAATTCATCTACACAAATAGGTAAGATTCAAAGAGCCCTGCATAACATTACAAATTTTTTTAAGGTATGTCTATATATATATACTAGTGGTTTTCTACAATTTTGTAATTTTATTTCTACTACTTAAATGTGACAAAAACATGGGATCATTGTAATGAAAATACAAAATTGAGAACCAAATAATCATATAAAGCCCGTTGCAGAATAGTCACGTGTGGTTAATTCACACCTACTGTACTAGCAATGTTGATAGACATTTATACTAAATTGGCCGTGTCACCTTCATTTTAAGGTTTTGTTGTGCCATACAGATTTGCTTGAGGCCAAAATTGCTTACAATGGCTCTTTTGATAATAAAGGTTGCCAACCTCTGGTCTACATCTAATTTCCTCCTCCATAACAACTATATGAGTAGTTTTTTAATAAAAAAAGACCAGTTTAATTTGATTGACACTGACTGACAGGTGGGTGCCATCACAAACAACTGTATGACACCTGTCTGTTGTGTTTGCTGAGCTGTTGCCTTTTGCAGCATTTTTGCCTCAATAATATCCCTCACTTTGCATTTCACTGTACTTACAGACCATCCAGAAATCAGTGCTCCCATTTTGGTGAGGGAAATTTTATTATTTTAACTAGCTATAATAAGCAGATATGCATGTTTTGCATTGTAACCATAAAGTCTATAGATCCAGCTTGTTAACCAAGCTTACTAGCATTATCTGATAAATTACCACGCTACCCTCTTGCCCAAATGTGGTCACTTCTGGCTTGAAAAACACAGCATGGCAGCAGCCATGATGCTACTATTAAAGCCTCAGTGCTTTCGCAAACCAATAGGTGATGTCATAGTGGCTGGGTCCACATTTTATATGGTATCTATGTATGAAAACAGTGACTTTCTGGAGTCTTGTCCTCCCTATGAGTTTGCCAGCCACTGCAGACTACATCAGAACATGTCACTGCACCAGCCAAGAAGGAGTCCCGAAGACAATTCCTTGGCAAGCTTTAGTGATGCTGCTAGGTGGGCTTTGGTACATTTGCTGTATAGACATGAGAGTGAAATTAAGCTTCTTATTTACTGAATGACTATATTTACCAAACAACTTTAAAATAGTGACAAAAATATCACATTACATCTCATTCATTGGATTTCTTTAGCTCACATAATAACAATAAGTGGTATGAAACAATAAGTGGTACGAAACACCTCTGTGGTGCTGTGTACATCTCTGTTAGGTTTTACTGTTTTGTTGAGGCCGTGCATCCTGTTGTTGTGGCATGTACAACCACTTAGACACGGCTGGTAGCCAGACAGCTTTTCCTAGCTCTGATTCATCATAATTAGGTCACTGGCTCTGTCTGTTGGCCTCTCAGGGATCATCCCACATTCATACTCTTATATATACCGCTGTGTCCCTTTGACTACGCTCAGAAATAATCAGTGATCAAAATAATAGACGAAAAATGTGCAGTCATCTTCCTCTTACTAACAACCCTCTATTTAGACTACTGTTGTCTTCTCAATCCATCTCTCCACAGTCTTCTTCTCTGTGATTTTTATGGATTTGAGACTGAAATCAGTGTTGGATAACAGCTTTTACCTTCATCATTGGCGATAGACTGAAAAATAAATGCAGTGACATGCAACATGTGTCCCACAACAGTTAGGATAGTAATTTGAATAAATGGCTTGGGACACAGCTGTATAATTAGAGGGTACATCCAGTTTCCATTTGTCTTCTAAAGTCCAGTGGTTTTTGTTTTCTAAATCTTCTCCTTATCTGCATGTGAATAAATGATGCCCCAGTTGCTATTGGATACAAACAGCTGGTAAATATACAGTTGGCTTAGACCTTTCTGCTGTTAATTTGTTGCTTAGAGCAGAGTTGATTGTAAAATAGCATAATCACATCTGAAAGTGCAGAGCCAAGATGTGGTTCTTCTAGAAAGCCTATGGCACTCACAAGCTGGATTGAGTTAAGATCCCCGAGGGCAAACACCCACATGTGCTTTCAGAGTAAACATTTACCAGCTTATTTACAGCGCAAGCTTATTCTTTCACAAAACCCTGACTATTGTTCTCCTGATTTGTCATTTAACTGTTTAACTGTCTTTATCATTACCTATCTCCTACCTTTAGTGCTTATGCTTTTATGAATTTGGTGGAAGACAAAACAGCCAGTGCTCAAAATGCATTAAGATAACCAATTACTGACAACCTGCTATTGTGTTTGAGCACAGGCAGGGCATGTGAAGCTCCAGTGGAATCACTTTACTTATAGCCTCCCATCCAAGTCAAAACATCTTTTGAAAGAGGCATGACAAGTTTTGTGTTTTCTCATTAAATGAAGAAAATATTAATATTTCATGTTTTTTTGAATAGTCTCCTGCAACAATAACAATCAAGACATTCTTCTAGTTGTGAATACAAAATGAAACACCTCCACATGATCTATTTATAATGCTGAAATCTAACAAGTGACAGACAGATAATGGTGATATATAGCTTGGCAAGTCTTTATTAAAAAGGTTAAGGCAACAGAAAAAACCTTAAAAACTGTCTAAACATTTTCTATGCCTGACTTTTTTTTAAAGTTGCCATTCAAAGAAAACTTCTAATGTATTAAAATTCTTGATTTAGCCCCATTGGTTCTATCATATGAACTCAGTCTTTTAAAGCTGTCTTTTATGGAGATCCTTTAAAAAGGCTTTTAATCAGGATTGTTTTGTTTTTGCAGACGGGTGGAGCTTTTGAATTTATTTTAATCAAAATTCAGCTCCAACCAGCCACAGGGGCCCACAAGCCAGTGTAGTCCTAGTGCCGGTCCCAAGCCCAGGAAAATGGTGAGGGTTGCGTCAGGAAGGGCATCCAGCGTAAAAACTGTGCCAAATCAAATACGCGGATTCATAACACGACTTCCATACCGGATCAGTGGTGGCCCGGGTTAACAACGACCGCCTCTGGTGCCGTTAGCCAACAGGGTGCCGGTGGAAACTATGCTACTGTTGGCCGAAGACCAAGGAGGGGGAGAGGGGGAAAGCGTGTTAGGAGGCAGAGAGAGAGAAGGAAAGGTAGGAGGGTGGAGGTGAGAGTAGGGACTTTAAATGTACGGACTATGACTAGTAAAGGGAGAGAGCTGGCTGATATGATGGAGAGAAGGAAGGTAGATATATTGTGTGTGCAAGAAACCAGGTGGAGGGGAAGCAAGGCCAGGAACATCAGAGGTGGATTCAAACTGTTCTACTATGGTGTAGGTAGGAAGAGAAATGGAGTAGGGGTCATCTTGAAGGAAGAGTATGTGAAGAGTGTTCTGGAGGTGAAGAGAGTCTCGGATAGAATTATGAATTTGAAGCTGGAAACTGAAGGTGTGAGCTGAATGTTGTTAGTGCATAGGCCCCACAAGTTGGATGCAAGTTAGAAGAGAAAGAGGAATTCTGGAGTAAGATGGATGAAGTGAGAGAGAGTATTCCCAGGGGAGAGAGAGTGGTGATTGGAGCAGACTTCAATGGGCATGTAGGTGAAGGGAACAGAGGGGATGTGGAGGGACAGATGGTAGTGGATTTTGCAAAGAGGATGGAAATGGCTGTAGTGAACACGTATTTCAAGAAGAGGGAGGAACATAGAGTGACCTACAAGAGTGGAGGAAGGTGCACACAGGTGGACTATATCTTATACAGGAGGTGCAACCTGAAGGAGGTAGGAGACTGCAAGGTGGTGTCAGGGGAAAATGTAGCTAGGCAACATCGGATGGTG
>VUQH01085970.1:0-22657 GCA_015106775.1 Etroplus canarensis | reverse complement strand
TTCAGAGGAGGGATAGTGGATATATTGGACAAAGGATGTTAAGGATGGAGCTGCCAGGCAGGAGGAGAAGAGGAAGACCACAGAGAAGATTCATGGATGAAGTGAAGGAGGACATGCAGAGGGTTGGCGTGAGGGAAGAGGATGCAGGGGTTGGGTGAGATGGAGACAGATGATCTGCTGTGAAGCAGCCGAAAAAAGAAGAAGAAGAAGAAGAAGGAGAAGAAGAAGAAGATGTTTAGAAGATTGACATATCGTAGAGGCTAAGAATAAACCATTTCTTTAAAGACATGTCATCACACACAATGTATTTTACAATTTTCTTCAAACAAAATCAGCTTTGAAACAGACACAATGCAAAAATTAATCTGACTCCTGTTAGATAATCTTATTATGGGGAAAAGGTACTTCGGTTAGTCTGCATTCAGTCATAGGTTCCTTTCCTGATATGTATGCTAGTATGTAATTCATACACATCCACACTGTTACGGCTTCACCAGTTTGCTACAGTCTGATGACGACACACAGCGTCAATCTGTGTCTAAAAACAACAAAACACCCAGGACTGCCATGTAAGGATTAACATGATGACTCCGATGAGAGGCTGACACACACAGACACACACAGACACAAACACATATACGCACACGTGCATTTGTGAGTGACAACTTGGCATCATCTGCTGGCATCATAGTGTGAGCTTTCCTCAGCGTAGCAGCCTCAATCTGTTAAGCAAAGACGTCAATATGTGAAGTTTCCTGGCACAGACAATCATGCCTGTATTGAAGATGATCATTACACTCTCTCTCTCTCTCTCTCTCTCTCTCTCTCTCTCTCTCTCTCTCTCTCTCACACACGCACACTCACACATGCACAAGAGACCTGACAATATACAGATATGAAAAGACTGCACAGGCAGATAGCGGAATGGATGGGTAAAAGCATTATTATCTGCCAATTCTTTCAACATTCTTATGACATTTTCTGATTGTAATAGCTTGATTGCCCCCAAATAAATTATGTGTATGTATATATATATATATATATATATATATATATATATACACATATATATATACACACATATAGCACCCTGACACTGTACGCTAAGCAGAAGGAAGGAGGCCAAGGACTAGTAGATGTCAGCGCCACTATCCAGGATGAAACAACAAGATCCATGAGTATATCAGAAAGATGGCCATAACTGATCACGTGCTTGGTGAATACCTCAGGCAGCAGAAGCCTAGGATAGAAGAGGAACAAGAACAGGAACCATCATGGTAGGACAGGCCCCTGCACAGCATATACCACTGGCAGATAGAAGAAGTGGCAGATGGCGAAAAATCCTACCAATGACTGGACAAAGTTGGACTGAAAGACAGCACAGAGGCACTAATCATGGCAGCACAGGAACAAGCTCTGAGCACGAGGTCGATAGAGGCTGGGGTCTACCACATCAGACGAGACCCTAGGTGTAGACCGTGCAGATGTTAGCATACATGGAACACCACAAGCAAGCAGCTGGCATAGTGTACAGGAACATCTGTGCCGAGTATGGCCTGGAAGTCCCAAGGTCAAAACGGGATACACCTCCAAAGGCGGTTGAGAATGACCGAGCTAAGATCCTGTGGGACTTCCAGCTACAAATGGATGGTGATGGCTAACCAACTGGACATTGTAGTGATGGACAAGCAGAGGAAGAAGGCCATAGTGATGTAGCAATCCCAAGTGATGGCAACATCAGGAAGAAGGAGAAACTCAAGAAATACCAAGGGCTGAGAGAAGAACTGGAAAAGATGTGGTAGGTAAAGGCAACAGTGGTCCCCATGGTAATCGGAACGCTCGGGGCAGTGACCCCCAAACTGGGAGAGTGGCTCCAGCAGATTCCAGGAACAACACCAAGGTCTCTGTCCAGAAAAGTGCAGTCCAAGGACCAGCTAAGATACTGCGCAGAACCCTCAAGTCCCCAGGCTTCTGGTAGAGGACCCGAGTTTGAAGGACAAAAGACCGCCCACTGGGACACAAACTGTCAAATTTTTCAGTGCCAACCAGCATGCCTAATGTATTTCAATATAAAATATATTTTGTGTCTGCAGCACACAGGTTCTAAAGAAAATGTTGGGTTGTGTCGTAATGGAAACCAAGAAGCGACAACCAAACTATGACCTTTTTTAAAACCTAACCAGGCGATTTTTGTGCTTACACCAAATCAAGTAGTTAAACACCTAAACCTAAGCGGATACTTTTAATGGCTAAACCTATCCAAGTAGGTTTTAGGGTCTAAATCTAACTGAGTGGGGTTTAATGCCTAAACTTAACTACACAGGTTTCAATATGTAAATACAACTAGGCAGATTTCAGAACCTAAATGTAGCCAAGTAGGTTTTAACCCCTAAACCTAAAACCTAACCATGAAAAAGTGAGTTTGAACGCCTAAAAATTACCTAACAGTTTTTATACCCTAACTCAGTAGTTTGAGTAGTAAATACTTTTGGCTGCTCCCTTTCATTTTCCCAAGGGTTGAGCACAGCAGATTAATCCACAAAGATGATCTGGCATAGAGTTTACACTGGATGCCCTTCCTGACACAACCCCCACATAATGGAAGGGGCTTGTGTCTGCACCTGGGGTCAAACCAGGTGCAAGGCAAATGTGTAAGCCCCTACACTATGGACAGAGAGAAGCTTTAATGTATAAACACAATGAAGTGACACATTTTTACTTAATACTCAAGTACTCAACAAATATACAAAAAATTATGAACATGTGAATATGTGACTCCAACTTTTGACTCAAGCTTAGGTCTCTGGTGTGAGCAGAACATTGAGTAACTCAACCTCGGACCTCTTGAACCTCCAAATGTAGACACTTTTTCAAAGTTCAAAAGTGGAAAAATATTAATTTCTTGTACGTGGACATGAATCCGTACACATGCAAGCAGACAGATGACAAACTGTGCTCAGGGACACGAAAATAAGGATGGGAAATTAGTATTCAGGAGCGCAAACGCAAATAGATTAGGGGTTGTGACTATTTCCGTGCAGTGAGACTGTGCTGAACACTGTGTCAGCAGGGCCACCTAAAATGGTCCTGCTGACAATGTTGAACCACAACACCAGAAGACAGCCATGGGACACGGCTTACAACCTGAAGCAACACAAACCCTCAGAGCCGGCAATTAAGGAAAGCTGCTATTTTGGTCTCACACCTCCCCACCCGAGGTCTAAAAATCCACAGGACACCCCTGTGAAAATCCACTCCCTTATTACCAGTTCCATCAGCATCCTTTCATATTTTCTAACCAAATATGATTCATCTTCTTCGAAAGGAAATGAGCTATTTTGGTGATCATGCCTTTTTTTTTAATCACTTTTTACTCTCTAATATTAGCACTTTTTCCCCCCCACTTCAGAGCCGAGTGAGTCAGGATAAGTGGTGGCAGCTCTTCCTGCCTCACAGAAGCACACATATCGCACACGGGAAAGAGACAATGTGAGTCAGTCTGTGCAGGCATGGAGCGTTCCTTCCCTATCCATTCTCCTCTCAGGACACACACATGCGCACACACATACACACACACACACACATATGCACACTGAGATATAGATGCGCGCTGTGTTGTTTGCGTCATCTTCTATTTTCCACTGCTCCTTCTCTGATGCACTCTGAGTCTCCTAATGCCTCTGAGCGTTCTGAATTATTTGCGCTTCTTCTATTCAGTGGAGAACTTCACTACCTTGAACCTAGCTTTCAGAAAAATGACCAGATGAGGGAAGCAAAACAAAATATTAAAAATGCACAACAAAGCCTGAGTCAGGAGGTATGCAACATATGACATGAATCCCTGCACTTGACAGCACAATCACCAAGCCCTACCTCCAAATTTTGGAATATTTATAGCAGCGCAAAATCACTTTTTAAATGTAACCCGGGCTCAATATGAAGATAGCAAAGCTATGTGTATCCACGTCACTGGCTTTCAAAATGCCACAAATTAAACTTCCTCATATTTAGTATAGTGAAAAAGTTCCGCAGTGTACATTGTACAGCAGAAAGGAAATGGCTTAAAAAAGTTTTAATAAAGAGTAATATCTATTCATATTTCTATTCCACATCAAAACTGCAGCTTTAACGACTGAACAATTTGTGGGTGAGGTGTTTTTGGCATGTCCAGCTGGAAGCAGGCCTGGGGGTAGATCAGGACACACTTGTTTAGGGACACCATCACATTTCCCAGAGGGTCTGTCTTGGTCCCCTGTCCTCCAGGTTCAGACCTACCTTTTATTTTTACCTGTCTCTCACCCTGGGTCTGGGTTGAGTGTGGGCAGCAGCCTCATCTGCTTAATCCTCCGGTGTGGGTGTGTCTGGCTGCACACCTGTTTCTCACTCCTCGTCAACTGGCTATTAAAGCCAAGCAGTTCCCCCTTCACTCCACTGGAGTGTTTAGCTACATTCAGTGTTCTCTGCCAAATGCCTGCAACTTGCACTGATATATGATAATTTACTTTGTTTTGTTTGTGTTTTTTATACATTCATCTAACCAGAAATTTCATCCATCCATCCATCCATCCATTTTCTTCAGCTTATCCAAGGTCGGGGGGGGGTGGTCAGTGCTGTCTATCTCGGCTGTCATAGGGCGAAAGGCGGGGTACACACTGGACAGGTCGCCGGTCCATCGCAGAGCCGACACAGAGAGACCGACAACCATTCATGCTCACCTTCACGTCTAAGGTCATTTTAAAACTCCTTTTCATGTCTTTGGACTGTGGGAGGAAGCTGGATCATCCGGAGAGAACCCAAGCAAGCGCAGGGAGAACATGCAAACTCCACACAGAGGGGCCTAAGCTGGCCGGCTGCTGAATACGAACCGTGCTGCCCCAACAGAAATTTTTTTTGAAATTTAACCCTCTGGAGTTGAAGGACATGCCAACAAGTCCACATCATGTGCCCGAACTGTTGCTTTTATGCGCCCGCACATCTGTAATGTGATTTTGGTGTGCTGCACCATTCAGAATCAGAATCACGTTTATTGGCCAGGTATGCTTGTGCACACGAGGATTTTGTTTCAGTGTCTCCCAGTCTACACAAAGACACAACAGTAAGACACACACACACAAACATCAGCAATGGTACCAGATATAAAGGGAGGAATGGCAAGTACAATTGTATGAATAAAGTCGTTATTGCACTGTTTATTATTGCACAGCTGTTGTGCTGAGGTTTAAACATTAAGGAGCATTACTGCATGTGGGAAGAAGCTGTTTGGGTGTCTGGTGGTTTTGGGACCTAAAGATCTGAAACGCCTGCCGGAGTGAAGGAGTTCCAACATTTGGTGGCCATTATGTGAGGAGTCGGCGATGATTTGGACATGATGTGGGCTCACCAGCGTGTCCGTCGAACCTTCTGGGGTCGAGGGTATAATTGGCCATTTTTGACTTTATCTTTGTATTTTACCTTTAAAACTGTTCACGCTGCCTTGTTTGGTGTCCTTTTTTCAGCGCAGCCTCACTTTGTAGATTTGCAGTGATATTTTTCATTTTGACAAACTGTATTAACACAACAGACCCCAAAAACACAAAAACCCCTAAAATCCGAGCAGGAAAAAGTTGTTTTTTTTTACTCTAAAAATCACAAACATGTTTAATGAACTATTTTTATGACTTTAAAAGTAGGAATTTCAAAAACGTATGCATAAACTTAGCCCTTATCCCATAGTCTTTCTCTATTTTGCATTCCTTTCTCTCTTCTCTTTCCAGGATTTTTTTTGAAGGATATGTCAACATTTTGTGACAGTCTCGGACCCCCTCCCCCACTTAAACGACTTGTAAATTAGTCACTAAGAACATCCCTGTTGTTTATTCAGCTATTAATAACTGTTAAATTTCTCTGTTCATCAACTGGCCTCTCTCTGGTGGCCTTCACCAAAGGACTGCAGATAAAAACAAGTCTCTAGGTAGATCTGGCATAGTATATGTAACAACAACTTGGCTGGGAATCAGACTTAATTAAGGCAGATGGCTGCAGACTATGATGCACACATGAAACTCTTTTTCTGATTTGGTGCAATAAACCTTTTTAAAAATGATTTTTTAAATTCAGGAATGATTAATAAAAATGGAAATAATGTTCATTTCCATGTTCATAGGCATCTACAAGGAGCCACCGGGCAAAAGAGCTGCATATGGCTCCAGAACCACAGGTTTGAGACCCATAGTTGAAGCACATCCCTAGTAAATACAAACATTAAAACTAGAAAACAATTCTAGAACATTGTGTGTCATTTAACTACTAAAATACCATATAGTACATTCTCCTCTGGCCAAAGCAGAGCTCAAACAACAGCATTAACTTAGGTTTCAATAGGTGATCACAAAAAAAATTAAAATAAAAAAAAGGTGATGCTAAATGAGCATTCACATGTTCACAGTTGGCTTCACAGAATCCCACTGCTCATGCGAAAAGAGCCTTCCAGGGAACCTAAAAGAAGATGCTGCTACACTGTAATATATTGCAGCTGTATCTCATGTTTTTCCTTTTCCCCTCGTTTCATCTCACTGGGAAGCCGGCCAATCATTTTTCCCTGGCAATGTTTTGTACTCTATTTTTAAAAGCCCATGCCATTCCTCTCGCATTTAAGAGAAATACACATGAAGAACACTGTGGCGTTATAACAGGAAGCTGAGTGTTTCATGGGAAGCACAGTAGTACACAAACACTGGGTATCTTTGATTGGCCTTGTCCTCGTTTAAGTACATGTGCTGTTTTTTAAGGGTCACATTTAATAAGGTTGACACGTTATAACAGAGGGGCCGTTTAGCTGCCAAAACTTAATTAACAACGGAATGGGAAATGAAATGAACACAAGCCTGTGTCCATGTGTGACGTGAGCAGCCTCATGTGAAATTTTCCTACTCTGTCCTGTGCCTGGAAATGAAGCCATTCCATAGAGATGATACTGCCACAGCCATCAAACGCCACCTCTTTTCCTCAGCAAAGATAACGTGGTGGTCAAGTCCGTGGCTGCTGTGGAAATTTACCTGCTTTTTCTTTCCATCTCCCACTCACACAGAGTACACAAAGGCAGGTGTCAAAAGACAACACGCCCATGTTCCACCAAAACTCCCCGAGCACACAGGAATCACCATTAACAGAACGCTGCATAAATCCGATCAGCTCCAGGAGAAATTAGTCTTTCTTTGTTAATTGTCGGTGTGCTTAAATGCATAATCTGCAATGTACTTTACTAAACTAAAACAATTCACATGGACTATCCACTCCGTTTTCTCTGAACTCATGTTTCTTCCTTCTGCAGAACTCATCAAGGCTTACTTGGAAGAGAATTACATTTCCGGTGATGTCCCCCAGAAGAGGACTTATTCTCAATTAGTGACGTGTGAGCTATGGAATGAAGTGCTTCGAACACAGCTCTGCTCTTATTTAACAGCCGGTTCCACTTAGTGATTAATGACAATTTTATTGTCCTCCTCTTAAATGAAATGAAGTCCCATTTTTTTTCCACAAGCTTTAAACATGCAGCTTTTCACAGAAATTCTTATGAACCAGCGCTGAGCGAGAGTGACAAGGAAGACAGGCACGCTGTTAGTGAACCTTTGTTCTTTCTTCTTTCTTGAATATATTCTATATTCATGTTTTGGCTTACCTCATTGACCTTCCTGCTCTCTGGGGATCGTGGAATTTATCTAGAAGTCTTCTGGCATCAACAAAGCTTTTTTTTTTCTCCATAGAACTGCCATTCACTGGATAGTTTCTCTTTTCTGGACCAATTTCTATAAACCCTAGAGATGATTGTGCAGGAAAATAACGACAGATCACCAGTTTCTAAAATAATCAGTGTATACACAAAAGAATAGATTGCTTTTTTTGTGACTATTTCACAAACTGCTGTGAGACTGGGCTGTCATATAGCACTTTACGCTGTGCCTTAAACACTTCTTACCAATCACTCACACACTCACAGGTGCAATTACAGAATCCTTCCCAAGGACACTTCAACGTGTGGGCTGGTGGAGCCATGGATAGAGCCTGATTTGATTCAATGTTGTTCCATCAAGAACAAAGATTCCAAGGCTCACCAGATCCCAGTCTAACAAAAGATCGGTAGGATGTTCCAAAACAAGCTAGTTCTAAGGAGATCTCACCCCACAGTCCGGGAGGGGGCATTTAGATGCCAAAACTTAACAATAGAATGGGACATAAAATGAACACAAGCCTGTGTCCATGTGTGACATGAGTGGCCTAATGTAAAAACTCAGGCCTGTGCCTGGAAATGAAGCCATTCTAGAGATGTTGCCGCCACAGCCATTTACTTTCCTCAGCAAAGATAGATAACAGAGTAAAGGTTCCACCCCACAGCCCAGAACCTAAATGATCTACTGCCAACTTTTTGCTGGCAGACACAAAAGGGCAAGCGTCTTCGGTCCACGCCCTGTTGGGTCAGGGTTAGGGTCACCGCTGATGACGACTCAGAGCTCACAGGGTTAGTGCTTCAGCAATGGTCATAAATCACAGTGGAGTTTGCATGCGAGTCTCAGCAGGCTACATGAAAGCCGCCTGCTGAATACCCACATCATGGAGTCAAAACCTCGACACTGTTTTCCTGATGACAGTTCAAACATCCGGCCTTTCAGATCTTAACCCACTTCCTCTTCAAGTGTCAGCGGGTTTATGCCCTCGGGGTAAAGTTTACCTGGAAAAAAGAACTTTTAGGCTAGATATGTGTTCATGTGCAGAAATTGACTTTATTAAAAAAAAACTACTGTTCAGAAAACACCATTTTTTATCACAGTAAAAAATAAAACATGATAAAAAAAATCATGCTTATTAGTCTCACTGCTGCATGCGTGACTGAGTGTGTGGTTTTCAGTAATTACTTGCTGTGTTTGACTTCCACCCATAACACCAGCTCAGCAAAACACAGTGTCCTGGCTCTTTAGATACGCAGACGGACAGACAGACAGACTGACCAAGTGATGACAAAAAGCCAACAACAACAACAACAATAACAGATTGACCAAAGGCTGTGGATGAATGCCAGTGAATGAAATCACATAGTTTGACACTGGCCAACTTCTGACTCAAATAGTACATACAGTATCAGCCTCTGAGCTGCTTCATGTGCACGAGAATCTTAAGCACGTGCAGACACAAGCACGCAAACATGGAGAACAGAGCGGTACAATTCAGATGTGGAATATGAAATATGTAAATAACGAAATGGAAGAAAAATTTCGAAGCACCCTGTTCTATTGTCCAGTTTACTCTAAACGTGGCCATCATCCACAGTGACTCCACTTTACTTACCTATATGACTTTTTTCATATACGCATGCTTTTAGCTCTAGTTTTGGTCTCAACCACCTCCTAATTATTTGGAAAGGAACAGGGAACCAGTTGTTAAATATTCCACTTCTCTCGTATCTAACCAGTAGATATGAGAGAAGTTAAAACTTTACGTGCTTCTCGCCAAACTGTGTCTATCTGCTGTTTGGTGAGGAGCAGGGAGAGTCTTTTGAGCTGTTATTTGATGAAAATATGGACTGTATACAAAAAAATTGGACATAGCAACTGTAGTATCACCGGTTGCTTTGTGAAGTCAAGTTTTTGAAGTTCATCATCTTATTTGTTTGCTTGTTTTTTTTCTTTTAACTGGACCAACATATGTCAATCACAAGGTAGCCATTCACTATATTATACCCTGCTTTGTTTTCTATATTATTTTATGTGAGACCATTATTTACAACGTGAACATTATGGTGTATTAAATAAGACTTCAAACTAAAGCTTGAGATCAAAAAGCTAAAAAATGAGCAAAAGCTCACTAAAAATCTCTAAAGGGTGTTGAAGATTTTGGCAATAATTCTTTGCTGCAATTTTTTTTTTTAAATTAAGCTTATGTTAATTTACAAAAGTGCCACAAGTTAATTTAAAAAGTTCACATGTGCACTCACAGGCCACTTCCATTAGATACGCTTGTCCAAGTGCAATGTTGGACCCTCTTTTGCTATCACAACTGTCTTAATTCTTCATAGCATAGATTCAACAAGGTGTTGGAAACATTCCATAGAGATCACACAGTTGCTGTAGCTCCATGATGTGAATATCCCGCTCCACCACAACCCAAAGGTGGCTATTGAGACCATTTAAGTACAGTGAACTCATTGTTATGTCCAGTAAACTAGTCTGAAAAGATTTGAGCTTTGTGGCATGGTGTGTTATCCTGCTGGAAGCAGCCATCAGAAGATGGATACACTGTGGTAATAAAGGGATGGATATGTTCAGCAACAATACTCAGGTAGGCTGTGGCATTTGAATGATGTTCATTTGGTACTAAGGGGACCAAAGTGTGCCAAGAAGCTCCCCACATGATTACACCATCAGCAGCCTGAATTGTTGATGCAAAGCAGGATGGACCTATGCTTTCATGTTGTTTATTCCAAATTCTGTCCGTATCACCCAAATATTGCAGCAAAAAATCAAGACTCATCAGACAAGGCAACGTTTCCCAGTCTTCTACTGTCCAATTTTGGTGAGCCTGTGTGAAATGTAGTCTCAGTTACCTGTTCTTAGTTGACAGGAGTGACACCTGGTGTGGTCTTCTTTTGCCCGTCTGCTTCAAGGTTCAACATGTTGTGTGTGCTGAGATGCTCCTCTGGCAACAAGTGGGTATTTGAGCAACTGTTGCATTCCTATCAACCTGAATGAGTTTGACCTTTCAGCTCTGACCTCTGGCATCAACGATCATTTTGGCTTGGAGAATTGCCGCTTTCTGGACGTCTTCTCTCTTTCAGACCGTTTTCTGTAAACCCTAGAGACCGTTGTGCAGGAAAATCCCAGTAATTTAGTAGTTTCTGAAATATCCAAACCAGCCCATCTAGGACCAACCACCACTGTGATGATGAGTATTTTAACAGAAATACCTAATGAAGTGGCCTGCAAATGCATATATATTTAAGAAACATGGCCATATTTACTATAATAATTCTTGTCATTATGTTCCAGTTTGCTGATTGGTTGAAAAGGTCTCACGAAGAGCTCATGTGCAACTACTAACGCAACACTTAGACAGTGATTATGGTAAACAAAGGGGAAGATCATTATGAGGGCTTTAGTGTACCTTTAAAAAAGGAACTAGCAGGCAGTCAAACACACCAGCCGTAGATCATGTATGGAACACATCTTGCAACACACTTTCCTCCTCTGCCATAAAGCAATAAGATAAACGGAAGGAGAGCAATACAAACATTATACCAGTGTGTGCGGACACGAGGGAGAGGTGGTCGCGGGACTATTATGAAAGGTACAAAACAAACACCTCAGCAAACAGGAAAAGCTCCACCTGACCTGTTTTGATGTGTTTTATCTCTCGCTTGTCCAGTTTTTCCTGGTCATGCGTTTGTACTGTTCCTCATGGAGTGTACTTTCTATAAATCATTGGTACATGCACAAACAAACACTGTTCCTTTTGACAACCATGAAAGCTTCCACGGAAGATGTGACCCCATCATTACATCCTTATTTCAATTTCACAATCAGCAGCACATTGGTTAACCGTAACTCCAGTCTAAACATTACGCTGTTTCTACTGACCGTAAGCGTTCAATCTAAGGCCCCGTCTGTCCTAGACAGCACAGCTTGTACATTATATCACCACTGCACTAACAGCACAAACTGCAAAGGGCATTTCCTTAGTGTATCCAATATAAGTACACTCCCATAAGGCTGCTGTTTTAATCATAACAAGAAATTCTTGATTTGTCCCAGCTTCATTAGTCTGTTGGGATTTCCTTGAGACTGTGACGCATTTGGCCAATAATGGCATTTCTTCACAATGCAGGGCAGTCCAGACATGTCTACATATAGACCGTTTTTATTGCTACTCCAGATAAGTGATCAGATTTTTTTTCCTTTTACTGTGTTCTCAATTAAGTGAGAACATTGCACTGGGGACAAGGACAACAGCAGAATAAAACTTTCACCCCTCAGGCTCAGCAATAGACCAGCATTTTAATTTTGTATGATATGAGATGATGTTTTGAGCAGTCCGTCCATCTTTTGCTATTTATTTAGGTGGGGTCAGGGATGTCCAGACTTCCCTCTGACTCTTCTTAGGGGGGTCTCCTCTCAGTTAGGCATGCCAGAAGAACTTCACCTATGGAACATCCTGGATCTGTCCTGAACAGATGCCTGAACCACCTTAACTGGTTCTTTCCTGGGTGGAGGAGTAGCAACTCCATTCTGATCCTAACTCGAATGACTGAGCTGCCCTCCATGTATGATCTTACTCTTTCTGTCACGACCGAGGGCTTGCGACCATAGATGATTGTAGGAACGTAGATCAGCTGATCAATCAACAACTATGCTACAGACCAGTTAAGCATCCCCATTACTGGAGATGCTGGACCAATCAGTCAGTCTCCTTTCCCCCCATTCACAATCAGGACCTTGAGATACTTACACTCCTACAGTTGGGGCAGCAACTTCTCCCCAACCCAGCGTGGGAACTCTACCCTTTCCCAGCTGAGAACCATGGTGTCAGACTTGGAGGTGCTAATTCTTATCCCAACCACTCCACACCTGGCTGAAAATTGTCCAAGTGCAAGCTAGAGATCATCACTTGATGAAGCCAATAGAGTTAATTATCTGCAAAAACCAGACAATAGCCTGAGACTGCCTTACCTGACACCCTCCACCTTTGATTCAAAGACCTTGATGATGAATTCAACAAGAATTCATGAAACCTCCACTGGGAGGACACCGGCAGTCCAACCTGTAGGAGCTGAAGGGGACTGGGTAGCAGTCAAGGGATGCGGTCAAAGGCGTACGCCTTGGTGGTCCAATCCCCAGGTGCTTAAACTGGCTTTAGGGGCACATCTCAGACAGTTTCTTTCATTTCTGTGCTGTGGATGAGATGTTACGAAACCTTCTCTTATGGCTTCCTAGACTATGGTTTATGATACATTGTATATTTAAATTTCTATTTCATTCCCATATTTAGGCCAATGCTAAATTACTGAAAACTATTGACATAGAAAATAAGACATTCTTGTGTCCTATACTGTGGGAGGCTATCAGCATGAAGGAACTGGACACACTCTGCACTAACGAAATACAACGAAGAGCAACATTTCAGAGGCTTCACTCACTGATAAATGTCACTGCGGCACAAACCAACACTTGTCAGCACTGTTCAGTGCTGCTTGCTAAAACTGAACCCAACTTGCTCACAAAGCCTCTGGATTTACAGCTTAGAAGTTAGTTAAAGTGTGCATTTGCCTGTTTGGTGGTATCTCGGCTACACTACAGGTAATTCCATTTGATATCAGTTGCATTACATGCAATGTAATTGACTTGGTAACTATGACATAAACTGAGTTGTGGACAGACCTGTACACATTATCAGGAATTATTCACAAAAGTGTTGATCATAATAACACTGTTTACATAGAACATAAGTAATGTGATTACGCAGCAGTGTGAGGAAATGAACTGTGAAAAATGAGAGTCAGCCTTCTGCAGAATGTCTTTGTACAGTCTGTCTTTACTCAGAATCCTGTGGCTGGAGCAATGTCAGCAGTGTTTTTATCATTTAACAAGATGAGAGGTGCGCTGAACATCAGTGACAAACTCTGAAAAGTAGACTGGCTGGGTGGAATCCATTCTAAATACTTCATACCTTCCTACAAACTCATCTATGCTTAAAATGATTCCCAGCACAGGTCTCAGTTTTTGGTGCCCTGTGATGTTCAGGGTATAAGGCATAAAAACTGTTTAAGACTCAAAAAAAATATAGCAGCAGACACAAAATATTGTGGTAAATACAAAAGAAAAGGGGGCCACTGGCGGTCATTAAACCCAGTCCAACACACTGTTTTGCCTCCAGGTAAAATGACACATACAGAAGAAATATGGATGTTGGTGGTTGTGATTGCCAGAAAGCAAGAGCGCAAACAAAAATCACTGACAACCTTTTAATTTTCATATGGACACAAATGTATTAAGGAACACAGGGGTCCAAGGAATAGTATCCCTAATTAATAACTGTACAAAACTGATACAGAACTTTGGCAATACGTACATGTCACTGACAATGTCCCTAAACATTCTTGATAATATGTCCATTGGACATTTTAAGAGAGAGAGAGCACAAAGGAAATGTGTCTTTACACATGCACTCAGGTCTCAAAAGGGTGAGAAGCCAGCACGTGCAGGTGTAGCAGACCGCTACAGCTCTCTAACAGTAACACCCCAGGCTAATTTGCATTGTTTTACCAGCACAAGACCGACAATTTCAGGAAAGCTGTATGCCAAAGTAGTCTACTCTCAAAATGTCAAGCCACTGTCCAACAGCTAAAGCATGACCTAGACTGGGTCGTGCAAAGCACAATGATCCCAAGCATACCAGCAAATCCACAACAGAGTAGCTGAAAAAGGAAAGAACCAAGGTGTTGCAATGGCCCAGTCAAAGTCCAAACCTCAACCCGAAATGTTTTGGCGGGACTTTAAGAGAGCTGTGCATAAACGAATGCCTGCAAACCTCAGTGACCTGAAGCAACCTTCTGAAAAGTGGGTCAAAAAATTCCTTCGCTAAAATGTGAGCGAATTATAGTCATACAAAAAATAATAATGATTGCTAAGGACTTTCTGCTAAAGGTAGTTCTAAAAGCTAAGCCACTGGGTGTACTCAGTTTTTCACAGGACTGTGTTAACTTTTTTCCCACCTCAGTACAGGTGCATTGGGCATTTTAAGAGAGAAAGCAAAGGAAATGTGTTTTTGCACATGCACAAAGGTTTTTAAAAGGGTCACAACAGTGTTGGAACAGATGACACATGCAGGTACAGGATTCAGGTGTGGCTCTCTAACAGTTAACACCCCAGGCTAATTTGCAATGTTTTACATGGTTTTACCAGAACAAGACCAACAATGTCAGAAAAATTAAATGGAGAGGCTAAAAGGAGATCAAATGTAAATAGGGACTGCCCTTTTACATGTCAGATTGAAATCAGTATTCCTGATTCTGTTTCTACAGTTATATACACCTCCTTTCAAAATGTCATTAGTTTTTTTAATATGCATTATTATTATGCTTCTACCATGAAGGCATTATGTTTTCAGGTTGTCCGTCAGTCCGTGCATCTATATGTACTTTCAGCTGCCCCCTTGTATTCTCCTCAAGGGGTCGCCACAGTGGATTTGGTAATCTGGCAGAGGTTTTACGCCAGATGCCCTACATGACGCAACCCTCCATGGTGGAATTGAACCAGGGACCTTTCCCTTGTAAGGTGAATGTGTAAACTACTACACTACAGCAACACTCCCATCAGTTCATGCATCTATCCATTACAAATCTTTCTACCATCATTGGAGCTGACTGGGCTCCTGGATTTTTGCCAATATTAGCATGGTTAACCACCACGATGGCTAGAAATGAGAACACACGGGGTGGTTAGTAACAACCTCATTACCACAATAGGAGCTGACTGGTCTCCTGGATCCTCACCAGCACGTGTAAATTTAATCACTGTGGTAGGTAAAAGAAATGTCAAAGTTCAAGGTAAAATGTAACCACAGTATAAATGTAATTTCTATAGGAGCTGACTCTTTATGAGAATTTGTGTGGCTAATCACTATATTAAGTAGGACGGGTGGAAGAAATTAAAGAACAATAGCAAAGGTCAAAAATTTACCACTACAGGAGCTGACCTGTTGGCTGGATTATCCATCAATACCTATGACGCACTGATTAATCAGCAAGTGTGACCACCTCTATAACAGCAAAAGCTTTGGCAGTTTGCTGGTCTGAAGCATTCAGGTGCATGTTAACACAATGCCACAATCTTTCAAAGAGTGGGTATCTCAGCTAATTCCCCTCAAGGTCAGACAGTGCAATGATCAGAGAAATTGCAAAAAACCAAAGAGCAACATCTCAGTTAGAATGTTAAATGGTAAAGTTCATGACAGTACAATCAGAAAAAGACTCAACAAGTATGGCTTTTTTGGAAGGATTGCAGGAGAAAGACTCTTCTCTCTAAAAAGAACATAGCAGCACAGGCTAAGTTCACAAAGTTGCATCTAAACAAATCAAATCTTCTGAAACAATGTGCTTTGGATAGATGAGACCACACTGCCATAATGTAGCTCCATTCTACCTTCATGCTTGATGAAAACCTAATACATATTACACTCATATCAACTGTCAAGCATGGTGGTGGATAGGTGATGACTTGGGTTGTTTTACAGCCACTATAGGCACCTTACAGTCATTGAGACAACCATGAACTCCTCTGTATGCCAAAGTATTCTACTCTCCAAATGTGAGGCCATCTGTCTGACAGTTAAAACTTAGCCCAGAGTGGGTCATGCAACAGGAAAATGATCTCAAGCACACCAGCAATTCTACAACAGAATGGCTGAGAAAAGACACAAATCAAGGTGTTGCAATGGCCCAGTCAAAGTCCAGACCTCAACTTGGTGTGACCTTAAGAGAGTTTTTCATAATTTACGTTGTAAATTAGAGCGAGTCAAACTTTCTCCACAACAATGTGAGAGTGATACAGTCACACAGGATACTATTACTTCAAATTACCGCAGCTAAAGGTGGTTCTACAAACTGCTGAATTAGAATCAGAATCAGTAAGAATCAGAATACTTTATTAATCCAAGGGGGGAATTGTTTACATTACAGACACTCTGTTAAGTATATATCAATCTAAACATGAAAGAGAGAAAATACAGTTAAAAAAAGATTAAAAATATATAAAAATCCTATATGCAAGAGTCCAGTGTGAATCATAGAGTGCACTTAGTGTTTCACAAAACTGTGAAAATGTTCTTTTTCAAGATAGTATCTAGGAACTCTGAAACAATCAAAAGGCACTTGACATAAAAATAATTTCAAAATAAATCAATACAATAAAATGATGACAATTTGAAAGGAGATACAACTGCACAAACTAAATCAGGAATACTGATTTCAATCTGACAAGGAAAAGGGAAAATCCCTATTTACATTTGTCTACGGCATTTTCTTTTGTTAGTCATTAAGTTTCTCCTTTCAGCCTCTCCATTTAGTTTTCCTGACATTGTTGGTCTTGTTCTGGTAAAACAATGTAAAACAATGCAAATTAGCCTGGGGTGTTAACTGTTAGAGAGCCACACCTGTTCCAACACTGTCGCGTCCCTTTTAAAAACCTATGTGCATGTGCAAAGACACATTTCCTTTGCTTTCTCTCTCTCTTAAAATATCCAATCCACCCACAGTGAGGTGAAAAAGAAAGTTTTCACAGGACTCTACACAATCCTGTGAAAAACTGAGTACAACCCATAATTCAGCAGCTTTTAGGACTACCTTTAGCAGAAAGACCTTGACATAATTGTTTTCTGTATGACTTTGTGTATCTTTCACATCATTATAGAGAAATTTTGACAGTTGCTTCAGGTTTTTCAGGCTTGTTGTCCTTTTTTGATGCACCGCTCTCTTAATATCCTGTTATAATATTTCAATCATTTGACTGGGCCATTGCAACACCTTGATCTGTGTCTTTTCTCAGCCATTCTGTTGCAGATTCGCTGGTGTGCTTGAGATCATTGTCCTGTTGCATGACCCAGTCTGGGCTAAGTTTTAACTGTCAGACAGATGGCCTCACATTTGGAGAGTAGAATGCTTTGGCATACAGAGGAGTTCATGGTTGTCTCAATGACTGCAAAGTGCCTAGGTCCTGTGGCTGTAAAACAACCCAAACCATCACCCCTCCACCACCATGCTTGACAGTTGATATTAGGTGTTTGTGCTGATATGCTACGTCTGGTTTTTACCGATTGCAGGGCTATGCATTATGGACAAAGAATATTGCTCCAGAAATCTTGGGGTCACTTCAGATTTAACTGTGCAAACTTAAGCCATGCCACCATATTCTTATTAGAGAGAAGAGGCTTTTTTTTTTTCTTGATAACCCTTCCAAACAAGCCATACTTGTTCAGTCTCTATCTAACTGTTCATGAACTTTAACATTGAACATGCTAACTGAGGTCCTATAGAGTCTGAGCTGTAGTTCTTGGGTTTTTGAAATTCTCTGAGCATTGCACCATCTGATCTTGGGGCAAATTTGACATGGCATCCTGTCTTGGGAAATGTTTCAGACTAGCAAAATGCCAAGAGGTTTTCTTCAATAGGGGTGGTCACACTGGCTGATGATTAATTAATCAAGTGCATCTGATTAGCAGCACATGGCTGCTACTTACCCTCTTAATTCCAGAATCACTGAATTTAGTCTGTTGCTTTATAGATTAATAAATTTGTAAACATATATATCAATGCCTATTTGTATAATTCAATTAGTTACCTGTTGATGAAATGTTTTATTGCTTTTGTCATTGCCCTTGTAGTCCTCTATACAGAGATACATGAGCAGTGCATTCATTAGCATTCTATTTTAACTTTGTACTCTGTAAGGCCACAATAAGAGGTAATCTGTGTGTCATTTGAGTTCCATTTATTTATATCTATAAAAAAAAATCTGTAATGCCAAAAAATAAGAGTGCTAGAGAATCTAATCTTGACTGATTTCCCCTGATGTTTTTCCTATTTCAGTGACGTTTCATTGCTTTTGAAGGCCTACCATATCATTACTGACTGAGAAGTTGCATTTGAAGCCTGATATATTTTTGGTGTGATGACGCCAACGGAAGCACACATTGGTTTTGTAATCGCACACACATGTCTTCCAACACTAGTTTAGATTATCACTGATTTTCGTTGGGTTTACTTGGCATTTCGTGATCTGTTTGTTTTTTCTGCCATTTGGAAGCATCTTGTTGACGCGCCCAACAACAATCCCAAGAGACTTACAATTCACTTCCACCCCCTCCACAAACATCTCCATTCTGCCTACACTTACAGTGCACTTGGATTTACAACCTCACTATCAATCTCAGCAAAAGATAAAGTCAGTCAGACTGAATGAAAATTTAGGGAAGAAAAAAAACAATAAAAATGTGCTATGCTGATATCAAATGAGATTTATATGAAAAGCCTGACAAAGCTGTAGTACACAGACGAAGGTGACTTTCCTGTAGACCCACGCTAATGCAAGAAGCATTAAATGAAATTAGGAAATGACAGAAGCTTTACAGCAATATGTCCTTGCTTGGATTTCTAGCTTCTGTGAGTCATCTCTGACCTTGCATCTGTCAGTGAGGCAGACTGCAAAATTGAGTTAAAAGTCACCAGAAGTGTGTGTGTGTGTGTGAGAGTGTGTGTGTGTCTCTTTCTGTGTGTGATTTTCTATGCGAGCCAAAAAGACAGTTACATTTGCAAGCACTGCCAAAAACAAGAATCTTGTTAATCAGCAACCAGATTTTTAAATGAACTGTCATTATTATCTGATTATGTTTCATAAGCGCTTCTTTTGGCAAGTGCAAAATGTTCATAAAATGCTGTCAATAAAAATAGCACGCCTATGCAGAAAAAGAAACACTGCAAAAAAAAAAAAAAAAGCTGTATTCAACCGATCGAAACACTACACAAACTAGCTTAATGTACATCCTTGAAAAGCCCCAGTTTCTTGGTGAATGCTGACCTGACCCAACCCCATCTGACATGAAGTGAGGGTAGATGCCAAATTACCAATGCGGATTAATCCGCTGTGGTGACCCCTTGGGGAGAATACAAGGGAGCAGCCGAACGTAAATTTTTTTATGCAACTTGGATGATTAAGAGCTGACCTGTGCAGCAGCAAAGCCGATTTCATAATGTCCCTTAACATGTTTTTTACTGATTTCAGCCATGGCAAGAGCAGGCGGACATGGCAGGAGATACAAAATGATGTAACCATGAAAAAATATGATCCCGCCATCAATTTGGTTTTCTATTTCATGCAGATCGGACAAATAGTTACAGAGATGATGTTGTTGTTGTTGAGATTTAATGTACCGCACACTTTGGCCCCCTTAGTACTAACTGAGCATTGTTTAAACACCACAGCCTGCCTGAGTGTTGTTGCTGACTGTGCTCATCCCTTTATGACCAAAGTGTACCCATCAAATGGCCTCCACAGTCACCAAATCTCAATTCAGCAGAGCTCCTTATGGGATGTGGTGAAACGGGAGATTTGCATCATTGATGTGCAGCTGACAAATCTGCCATCATCTCACTATGAACCAAAATCTCTGAGGAATGAGTCCCCACCTTGCAGAATCTATGTCACGAAGAGGGAAGGCCGTTCTGAAGACAAAAAGGGGTCCAATCTGGTGCTAGCAAGTGCACCTAAAAAAAAGTGGCCAGTGAATGCGGTACAGACTGAGGTGAAGTTGCATGTTTTTAAAGAAGAGAAAAAAAAAATCTGATCAAACAACTGAATGAACTCAACTCAGCAACAAACTCTTCTCTTTTCACATCCTCTCCCGCTGACAGACCGTGATGGAGAATGACGACACGCTATTGGCTACGTAGCAACACCCTCTGCTGCGCACCACTGGCATTTTGAGTCAAAGGGTTGTTTTTGATGTAATAACTCCCACTGATTTTTATCACGCTTGAACATGGAGTGTCAAACTGAAGACAAAATAGAGACAGCATTGCATCAGCATAGTTGCAACTTTTTTGGTATTTATTTCATCACAGTGAATCTCTTGTCCTATAAAATCATGGGGCTGCCGCTGAAAAAAAACAAAACAAAACAAAAACAGGGAGTCTACACAAACGTGGCACATTCATTAAAAAAAAAGTGGCTAACATACAACTAATACACATGGCTGAGCTTTGTGCTGTCATGCAGCTTTGCTTTAAGAACAACATGACCACGAGGAAGGTAATCACATGGAACTGACAGATAAGCTCCTCCTCAGCTGACCTGTTTGATCATTTAACTGCAGCCGGATGTATGGAAAGGAAGCACTTTCACAAACAGGGGACAGGGCTATACCACCTTATCTGTCATTTCCACCCACGGTTGCACTGATATAACAAGTGTCCACGTAGTTTTACAAGTAAAAAGATCCCTGGTTTGTTTCAAGGTGAGGGCGCAAGCACCTCTCACCATGGAGGGTTGCATCAGGAAAGGCATCCGGCATAAAACCTCTGCCAAACCACCAATATGGATTAATCTGCTGTGGCGACCCCTTGAGGAGAATACAAGCGAGCAGCTGAAGGTTGCACTGACATAACACCACAGTTTTTTGGGCACCGCTACCTCACCAGCCTTGCTCCTGCTGTATAGTACAGAAGTAACTCATGGCCACATTATGCAATATTAGATGCATGGAATGCTGTGAACTGAATCTTTTGCACTCACTGTGATGTTTTTACCACTGAAATAAGGCAAAAGCCTCAGAAACGCTACACAAACGGGGCTTGTAGTATTCATATAGAGCTAGGGCCATAAAGTTAAACTCTTCCCTGTTTCCGTACAGCTTGAAACACCAAAGGAAACGCTGCATGTCATAAATAGAGTTTCCAATGAGCAGACTTACATAGAAGAGCCAGGAGCAATTTGATGGACATAATGCAACAATGAGGAGCTGACTGAGAGGCTCTGATTCAGTTTGTGTCGGCAACCGGCAGCTGGTCAGTACTATCCGTCTTGGCCTTGCTCAGAAGGTCTTTACCCTGTTTTGTTGTATCATTTTCTGAGCTAAAGCTCTACAAATCAAGAAGAGTTATTTATTTGTGTTGACTGTACAACTAATTCTCTTATTTGCTTACTTTCCTTATTACCCAGAAGAAAAGACAAATTAGCCAGACAGACAACATGTATAACAGACTTGGCATTTAAGAACAGGCTTAGTAAAGACCAGTTGGTCTTTGACCTGTGCAGATGAAGCCGGTTTAACACGTATGACTTTTTAGGGGGTGGGATTTATTTGGGCAGCGAAGCTAGCATGTGTATGTGATCAGGCAGTTTTTATTGAGGTGCAATATGCGTATTGTTGTAATAAAAGGCTGCTTTTTTTGATAATGTCATTACTATTACCATGATTTAAAAAGTTAAAGTGCAGAGCCTCCCTAACATTTTGTGCTAATGATACCTGCCTACGTTACCCGTGTTACTGCCCAGCTTTTACGTGTGCCGCACTCTGTAGATTTATTTGAACTGAACAATACTGATAACAAGAATCAGGAAACAGAGAAAAGTATCTGCTGAAAAAAGAGAATTTCTTTTTTTTAAATATTTGAACACTTTATTGCTAATTGTGCCACGATGCACGAAGAACGAAATTGCATGACAAAAAAAGAACACTGTCTATATTCTAGAGAGACCCAATTACAAGCAGAGACTCTCTCTGGCTCGCTTCTAGTTTGCACGTTGGCTTCGGGGTAATGGCCCATCTGGTAAGCAGATGTAAATAAATTTAAATTGTGCACACAAATTAATCAAAACGGACAAAGGCATGTGCACCAATTAATCCAAATGTGAATGAATTGTGTACAAAATACTATTAAATCTGTTTGATCCAGTAAAATGTGGCCATACATATACATATATATATATATACATACACACACACACACATATATATATCTTCTTCTTTCGGCTGTTGCCATTAGGGGTCGCCACAGCGGATCATTGTTATGAATCTGTATATTTGATTTGGCAAAGATTTTACACCAGATGCCCTTCCTGACGCAACCCTCCCCATTTACCCG
>VUQH01085969.1:0-17848 GCA_015106775.1 Etroplus canarensis | reverse complement strand
TCTTTCAGCTGCTCCCATTAGGGGGTCACCACAGCAGATCATCTGCCTCCATCTCACCCTATCCCTTGCATCCTCTTCCCTCACACCAACCCTCTGCATGTCCTCCTTCACTACATCCATGAATCTTTTCTGTGGTCTTCCTCTTCTCCTCCTGCCTGGCAGCTCCATTTTCAATATCCTTTGTCAGATTTATCAACTATCCCTCCTCTGAACATGTCCAAACCATCTCAGCCTTGCCTCTCTGACTTTGTTTCCAAACCATTCAAATTGAGCTGTCTCTCAGATGTCATTGGCTGATTAGATATTTGTGTTTACAGGCAGTTGAACAAATATAATGAAGTGGCCATGAATGTATATTTTACATGTTCCGCCTGCAGTCAATCACTGGTTAACCTCAGTATCCACAAGGTCATCAGGGAACCATCTAGTGTTAGGGGTTGTTTGGTTAATATCCACCCTTTTGGATAGAAGTCTCCTGTTTGGAACACAAAAATTGAATTTTTAACAAAAAAACTATAATGCCAAACTTTTAAATTTCATTTGAAATGTAACATTTAACAAAATATGTCTATTTAGTATGCCGATGAAGCAAAACCAAAGACAGTTCACTGGTGACCTGGGTGATGTTAGGAGATTAATTTAGAATTTCTTTTGACTTCATAACCAAATATTAAAAAAAATATTGTTGATTTAATGATTAATTTTACATCTTTAAATTCACAGAAGCAGATGAGCATGCAATCAGCTAAGTCAAGATTTCCAATTCTTCACTAAATGAATAAAACTTGTGAGACTTAAAGGGTAGATGTCAGCCATGATTGTAATGAGAACATTATATTTCATTCAGTACTGTTGTCACAGCTGTCTGAAATCAAGCACCTAGTCATGAAGTCTGCCTTTCATACATATTTGTCAAAGAATGGGTGCTCACTGAATTCAGGCTTGATACTGTAATAGAATGCCACTGCTGTAAGAAGTCAGTTCATGAAATTTCTTCCCTCCATGATCAACTGTAAGTGGTGATGATTAAAAAGTGTAAAACATTTAGGAGCCACAGAGACTCAGCGATAAAGTGCCAGACCGCATAAAGCTACAGAGCAGGGTCACCAAAAGCTGAGGCTCCATCGTTACTGAGTCACCAATGCTCTGCTGACTCAATAACTGTGTTTTAAGCCTCCTCTGAAATTAAATCAGCATAAAAATCTGTGGGCGAAGAACTTCATGGCATGAGTTTCCTTGTCTGAGCAGCTGTTAATGCTTTGGTGTTGTTTTTTGGGGGGGTTGGCCCAGGTCCCTTAGTTCTAGTGCAGGGAAATCTTAATGCTTCAGCTTGCCAAGACATTTTTAAACAATTCTGTGCTTCCAACTCAGTGGAAAAAGTTTGGGAAAGGCCTTTTTCTGCTCCAGCACAACTGTAGGGGCCATAAAATCATGGTTGGATGCATTCGGTGTGGAAGAACTTAACTGGCCTGCATAGAACCCTAACCTCAACCCCACTGAACACTGTTGGGATGAACTATAAATTAGACTGTGAGCCTGGCTCTCTTGTCCAACATCAGTGTCTGACCTCATAAATGCGCTTCTGCATGAATGGACAAAAATTCCCATAGACATAGACACCGGGGGGGGGGGGGTTCCATATTAAAACTTATGGATTTAGAACAGAATATCACAAAAGCTCCTGTATGTGCGATGTATAAGTGATCCAATACTTTTATCCATATGATGTATATAGTGTATTGTAGGTTAGCAGGTCACTGACATCTTGGTAGTTATAGATTTCATGTAGTGTTATGGTTTCCCAAAGACCCCGAAACACACAAAACTACAAGCAAAATTTTAGATACCATCAAATTCAAAGTGACTCACTGATCAGTGAGATCAAAGCTGAGCCCAGACATATTTCTTTTCCCTTCACCCTGGTGTCAAGATTTAGTGTGAAAAATATTTCTACGCTGGTTGCTGGTATTTAAATAAACAAGTGTCTGTGGCTTGAAAACTGATGGTGTTTACAGCCTTTTGGAATGGATACCGCTGGGTCTCTTGCGAATTATTGGCATCACTCGACTTGCTTGATCTGGTCTGTCCCTGCATCCCATGCCGGCTGAATAATTTAACACTGACCCACGTCTGAGCGGACCAGCCTGAAGTTTGACCTTAGGATTTATTTCAACTGCGAGGGCTCAAAGTAAACACAGAGCGGCTCTTGGAAACTTGTGTGTCCCTCATGTTTATGCAATGTTGAACATAACCCCCTTTTTCAAACCTCTTGCCTCCCCTTACTTACCACAATCTCTGATCTACATGATCTAACTGCTGGCCTGCTGAGGGAGTTTTGATGCCTTTCATGCATTAATTTATTTTTAGTAGTTTGTTTTGTAATTTGTTTGAATTGCTGTGCTAATTGAGCATCCACTGGTAACAGGCCTAGCCCTTACAAAAAGAATATCTCCTAAATACTTCACATCCTTTCACAGTCTCTTCCTCTGCTGTGAATAATTGCAGCACCATTATCCCAGGACTTTGAATGGCCTCCTGTACCTTGATGAAGCCCTTTAATAAAAGCCCATTAATACTTTGCTTGGCTGTATGTTATAAATTCACTAGCCGCTAATTACATGTGCCTGTGAATAATTTACAGTGTGAAAATAAATTAGTAGTACAGGAGTCCATTGGAGCTGTGCAGAAAGACAGGAGGCCCCTTTGATTCAAGTGGTGTGTGTGTTGTGTTTGCGCCTCCCACAGAATACACAATCACCTCTGATGAGCCTAATCATCCCCCTTGTGCTGCTGTATTAGACGAGGGCCATCAAGAGCTAACTGATCCACTGTAACCCGTTTATGCAGCTGCACACTGACATCATATCAATATTTAAAATCTTTCTTATGCATGTATTCCGGCTTGTCTGACTTCATTAAGGCCATTCCTCATCCCTCAGGCTGGGACACGTTCCCTCTGGAGCGCCTGGATAAAGGCAGGGAAGAGATGCCACTGCTTCCTGGAAAATGTTCATGTATGCACTCCTCTAATAAATGTATCCATTACAAGCCTGAGACCACTGGAGTGTGCACAAGTTCACTTCCTTCAACATACAATGCATCATACACCTCCAAAATCTGGCCTGTTGAGGGATGCACATATTCATACATAGGACATATTTACATTACATTAAGGTCAAACTATGCACACTTTTAAATGTATATATTTGATTGAATTTTGGAATATGATCAGTATTTTTTCATGGCAAAGAACAATGCCTGTTCCTAACATACTGTATGTCAAATGTGATATAGTTAGAACACAGATTCTTTAAAGATGGATGGTAGCTTCATGTATAAGCCAAGCAACTGAAAAATTAAGCCACAATCTGCCTTTTTGAGGCTGGTTCCAAAAGCAAGTCTGTCTACATAGACTCCCAAAATAAAATATCTACCTCTACAAAATTAAAACGCATGTCTAAACCCTGGTACAAAAATGGTTTGGGCCTGTATGGATTGTTTTCCCCAAAATGTGGCAGGGGTGAACTCATACATTCAGTTGCATGTGCTGGTAAGACTTAGTCTCAGGGATGTGTTTGCTTTGACTTACAAGTGTGCTGACCATAAACTGTATATGAAAGATCACTGTCACTATCATGATAACACCTATCATTACTGAAGTTTCATTACTAAAGCTCTGGTTTTCCAGCCACCAACATAGCCTTTTGAAACTAGAACTGCATGCTCATCAGATACCTATGAAGAATATCACTATGTTCACACTGCAGGTCTTAATGATTAATTTCATTTTTTGCTGAGATCTGATTATTTTGCATGGTTGTTCACACTATAAATTAAATGCGACCTTCATCAGACTCTAGTGTGAACTGTCTCGGGCCCTGAAGAAGAAGACGTGACGTCACATGCAGCACGCTGTGTTTACAGAAGTAACTATAGATGCTACACGTCAGCGTGTGAGTAAAACTTCACTTCCTTTCCACTGACTAGCCCCATCAACACTGTCGGCCATGCTTGTTTGGTGCATTGTTTACATTTGATCTTGTCACGTCTCGCCTGCTCCGGTGCAGAATTAATGACGTCTGTCTCACTTCAGTGACGCAAAAGTCAGATGAAATGTGACATGGCGTTCAGACTGAGGTTGCTTTGAAAAACATTGGATACTGAACCAATTTAGGACCACATATGAAAGTGGCCTGAATCCAAAGTGAAAAAAAAAAATCAGATTTGTTCTGTTCAGACCATCACAGACAAATTAGATGTGGATAACATATGGGCAGACAGATCAGATTTGGGCCACGTTTGCCTGCAGTGTGAACGTAGCCCAAGAAACTAAACCCATCTTCAGTTCTGGTGAATGAAAACCACTCAAAGCTTTATATACTGTATCTTACCAAGATCAGAATCTAGAAACTTTTTGCTGTGAGGCAATACAGGACAGACATAAGAGTAAAAATTAAACTGATTTAATGAGACCAGAAGTAACCAGAATTTGAAATTTGGATTACGCAATATTTACTTTATTATGCAATAGTAATTTTATATTGATTTTTTATGTACAATATTGATTTTACTATTTATAGCACTTTAGAAATGAGCACATGAAAGAGACAGCTCAGGTTAAGAAGTTTGGAGACAAAGTCAGAGAGGCAGATGGAGCTGGCAGGCAGGAGGAGAAGAGGAAGACCACATAGAAATGGATGTAGTGAAGGAGGACGTGCAGAAGGTTGGTGTGAGGGAAGAGGATGCAGGGATAGGGTGAGATGGAGGCAAATGATACTGTGTCAACCTCTAAGGAGAGCAGCTGAAAGATAAAGATTTATAGCACCTTACAATACTTATTGCTTATTTTTTAATGGGATTTCATTCAGTATCATCTCTGTGTTTTTACATCTGATCTAAATCATCATATGGAGTTGCATTTAGAATTTCATTGTTTGCTCTGCTTGCAATGACAATAAAGCTATTTAATTAATTCATTCAGAATTTCCAATGAGATGTTCAAATGAGATAGTTCACAGTGGGGCAGTTCTTCACAGCAGTTAGAATATCCAGGCTTAAAAGAATGCTAAATCCAATGTTTCCAAGGTATTAGTTCTTGAGACAGAGTTACTGAGTGAGATTGGGTGAGGCATGGTTTTGCAGGAGAGTCCAGGCAGGCACAAGAATGGTAATGGAAGGAGCATCACAGAAACAGGGAGAGCACTTTGCAGGACAAACTTGTACATAACAGCAAAGAGTGTGAGTGTCATGACCTCCGCCTCCTGGTCGGCCTGTCATGAGTCTTTTATATTTGTTTTGGTCTGCATGTTCTCTCTCCTCCCTTTTTCTCTCTCTCCCTATCGCTCTCCAGGAGGTGTAGTGGCCCTGACCTAATTACCTGCGGGACTCACCTGGGAGTCCTGGGTGCCGCACCTGTCGCTCATCCATCCAGCGACCTGGAGAGCTACTCTTAAGCTGGCGGCAAGCGCTGCCCTTCGCCAGATCGTTGAGTGTGATTCCTGCTGCTGCTGCTTTGCCTCGCTCTCGAGTAGCTGTTTGCCTCATCGGTTCTTCACCTTTCTCCAGGCTCTGGCCGAGCTCTTACTACTCTGTCTGCCGCTGAGCCTGCCTGCGGCTCCACCCTGCCTCAGCTCCAGTGAGCAGACCCCCCTTTTGCATTATCAATAAACACTGTGAACTTTTACTGCCTGCATCCTGTGTTTGAGTCCTGCACCTGCACAAGCCATGACAGAACGATCTGGCCAACAACCAGACTCAGTGGACGCCAATCCGGTTCTGCTGGCTATCACCTCCCTTGGGACCCAGCTGGAAGAGCTAGCACAGGTATTACACCACCTCACCTCCAGGCGGGATCTCATGCTCAGGCAGCTGGCGGAGTTGGGAGAGATGCTACATGCCTGTTGCGTGCAAAGGAAAGCCAGCACTCCCCAGCCGGAGCCTCGGCCCGCGCCGCAACCTCACTTGGACCTGCCGGAGTGAGCACTGCCTACCCCTGAGACCTTCTCCGGTGAGTCGCTAAAAGCTCAGGGCTTCCTCACTCAGTGCAAGCTGGTTTTTGGCCAGCTTCGCAAAACCTATGCTTCTGACGGCGCTAAAATAGCATTTATGATGAACCTGTTTAGAGGGAGAGCCCTGAAGTGGGGACAGGCTGTGATAAACACCCATGATGATTTGTCTAACACTGAGTTTATCACTAAATTTAAGATGGTTTTCAATCAAGGCCCCAGCGCGGATGCTTCAGCCCACCGTCTGCTTAATCTCCGACAGGGAAGGCGGAGTGCGGCTGACTTCTCCATTGATTTCTGGATTCTGGCGGAGGAGACCGGCTGGAACGCGAGCACGCTCCGCGGAGCCTTCCTGAATGGCCTGAATGACTACATGAAGCGTGAGCTAGCGGTAAGAGAATTACCAGAGACTTTAATGGATTTAATCACCCTGTGTACCCGCTTGGATGACTATCTGCGGGAGAACCGCAGTTTGAGGAGTTATAAGCCGCGTGGACGCGCGCTCCGCGACGTTTCACCTGACCTGGAGACCGCATTGGATATCATGGAGGTTGAGGCCACCGCTGCTGCAGGGGCGGAGCCCATGCAGACGTGCCCGTCTTTCACCTGAGGAACACTGCCGGAGGATTTCAGCCGGTGAGTGCCTGTATTGTGGGGTTAGGGGACACAATATTAGCACCTGTCGGTGGCGGCCAAAAGATTAGGTCCGTCAGTGGGTGTGGGGACACTGACGGGCCAAGGAGCAACTAATTCATCTCTGCCTCGCCTCATGATTGATGCCAAATTGGGTGACCCCAGTAACCAGTCTTCCTTCCCTGACTGACTCCGGAGTCGAGCAGAGCTTTGTTGACATTAAGCTGGCTGAGTCTCTCGCTCTTCCGCTGCTTCCTCTCTCCAAACCCCTCCTAGTGCTAGCTCTAAATGGCCCTCTGCTCGCCCGAGTGACTCACCGCACCACACCTGTTCCGCTGCTGCTCTCTGGCAACCATCATGAGCTCATTGAGCTCCACCTGTTTGACTCTCCTCAAACGCCATTAGTTCTAGGCCACCCCCGGCTAAAGGAACACAATCCATCTCTTAACTGGACTGAAACTAAGTTAACTGGCTGGGGCAGTCACTGTCACCAGAACTGCCTGCGCTCTGCCTCTCCTCCCTCTCTTCCGCAGACCTCCGGTCACCAGGAACCACCAGATCTCTTCTCTGTTTCTATGGTCTATCATGACCTGGAGGTTGTGTTCCGGAAGGATCTCGCCCTGTCTCTTCCACCTCATCATCCATATGACTGCGCCATCGACCTCCTCCCAGGTGCACCACTGCCCTCTAGCCGCCTCTACAGCCTCTCCAAACCTGAGAGAGAGAGCATGGAGAAGTACATCCATGACTCTCTCGCGGCGGGCATCATCCGGCCATCGTCATCTCCAGTGGGCGCCGGATTCTTCTTTGTGGGGAAGAAGGGTGGCTCCCTCCGTCCCTGCATAGATTACAGAGGTTTGAATCAAATTACCATTCGGAATAAATATCCATTGCCTCTGTTGTCGTTTGCTTTTGAACTGTTGCAGGGAGCCACCATCGTCTCCAAACTGGATCTCCACAACGCATATCATCTGGTGCGCATCCGGGAGGGAGACGAGTGGAAAACAGCTTTCTATACTCACTTGGGACACTTTGAGTATCTGGTTGTGCCCTTCAGCCTCACCAACGCCACCGCCGTCTTTCAGGCCCTAGTGAACGACGTCCTTCGAGATTTCCTCAACCACTTCATGTTCATCTACCTCGATGACATTCCCATCTTCTCCAACAATACCTCCGAACACCAGCAGCATGTCCGTCTCATCCTCCAGCGGCTGTTGGAGAATCAGCTCTTCGTCAAAGGTGAGAAGTGTGAGTTTCATGTCACTAAGACGTCGTTCCTGGGACGCGTAACAGAAAAGGGGCAGGTGAAGGCCGACCCAGCGAAGATTAAAGCTGTGGTCGAGTGGCCGGTTCCTGATTCTCGCAAACAGTTGCAGAAATTCCTGGGGTTTTCCAATTTTTACCTCTGCTTCATCCGTGATTACAGTAAAGTGGTGCTGCCCTTAACCTCTCTCACTTCCACTAAGCGGAGTTTCCAGTGGAGCAACACGGCCCAGCAGGCTTTCGATCGCCTCAAATGCCTCTGCACCTCGGCCCCAACCAGACCTCTCCCAGCAGTTCGTCGTGGAGGTGGACGCCTCCGACACCGGTGTCTGCGCTGTCCTCTCTCAGCAGGTAGACAATAAATTACACCCATGTGCTTTCTTCTCCCGTCGTCTATCTTCTGTAGAGCAGAACTATTCCATCGGTGACAGGGAACTACTGGCCATCAAGATGGCGCTGGAAGAGTGGAGACACTGGCTGGAGGGCGCGGAACATCCTTTCCTCATCTGGACTGACCATAAAAACCTGTCATATCTGTAGTCTGCTAAGAGACTCAACTCTCGCCAAGCCAAGTGGGCTCTGTTTTTCACTCGATGTGACTTTTGCATTACCTACTGGCCAGGCTCTCGAAACATTAAGCCGGATGCACTCTCCCGCCAGTTCTCTCCCTCCGACTCTCATGACAGCGAGCCTATCCTGCCGTCCTGCTGCATCATCAGAGCTCTCACCTGGGAGATCGAGTCACTCGTGCGAAGTGTTCAGCAGGACGTGCCAGATCCCAGCAACAGACCTCCTAACCGTCTCTACGTTCCTTCGGCGGTCAGGGGCAAGGTCATTCATTGGGGAGACATGGCCAAGTCACCCGGGCAGCGCCCGCACTGCTTCCTTCCTCCGGCGTCTGTTCTGGTGGGCCTCTCTGCTGCGAGATGTGCGCAAGTATGTTGCCGCCTGTCTGGTCTGCGCCAGGAGCGCCAACACCTTCCACTCCCTTGGTTGGGGAGCTCCGGCCTCTTCCCACTTCTGGACATCCCTGGTCGCACATCTCCCTGGATTTCATCACCGGCCTGCCTCCCTCCTCAGGTAACACAACAATACTAACCACTGACAACCGTTTTTCCAAGGTGGCTCACTTCGTGGCTCTCCCTAAACTGCCCACCGCCTTGGAGACTCATCACCGAACATGTCTTCCAGCTCCACGGCATTCCTCAGGCCCGCGGTTCATCTCCAGGGTCTGGAAGGCATTCTGCTTAGCCCTCTGAGCTCAGGTTAGTCTCTCCTCGGGTTTCCATCCCCAGACTAACAGGCAAATGGAGCGGCTCAACCAGGAGTTGGAGGCAGTGCTGCGGTGGGTGGTGGCTGAGAACCAGTCCACCTGGAGCTCTCATCTCACCTGGGCGGAGAATGCCCGCAACATGCTCACGTCCTCAGCTACCGGTCTCTCGCCGTTCGAGGTCACCCTGGGTTTACAGCCACCGCTGTTCCTGTCTCAGGAGAGCGACCTCTCAGTACCCTCCGTCCAGCTTCACCTTCGTCACTGCCGGCGACTCTGGAGGACCGCCAGGGCAGCGCTGCTTCGGACCAAGGACGAAAATGAGCGGCAGGCAGACCGTCACAGACTGCCAGCTCCTTCATATACCCCAGGTCAGAAAGTCTTTTTGTCCACTCAACACATCCAGCTTCGTATGAAATCCAAGAAACTGTCACCAAGCTATATCGGTCCTTTCTCTATCCAATCTATAATTAACCCTGTGAGTGTGCGACTGTTATTACCTAAAAGCATGAGAATTCACAATGTTTTTCATGTCTCACAGATTCCAGCCCGTTGTGCCCTCCGTCCAGCTCCCCTCCACCCGCCCGTTACGGTGCATAGGTTGCTGGATGTGAGGCGCCGGGGCCGTGGCCTCTAATATCTGGTTGATTGGGAGGGATACGGCCCCAAAGAGAGATCTTGGGTGTCTCGCTCTGCCATCTTGGACCCTTCTATGATGAGGGAGCTCCACCACAGACACCCAGACAAGCCTGGCAGGTTGCCGGGAGGCTTCCGTTGGGGGGTGGTCATGACCTCTGCCTCCTTGTCAGCCTGTCATGAGTGTTTTGTGTTATTTTGGTCTGCGTGTTCTCTCTCCTCCCTTTTATCTCTCTCTCCCTATCGCTCTCCAGGAGGTGTGGCGGCCCTGCCTGCGTCCTGCGTTTGAGTCCCGCACCTGCACAAGCCATGACACCCATAGCTTCATGGTATGGCTCATCAACTTGATACCTCTGTAGTTACTGCAGCTCTGCACATCACCCTTATTCTTGAAGACTGGTACTAGTGCACTTCTTCTCCATTACCCAGGCATTTTCTCATTCTCCAAAACTGTGTTAAACAATCTGGTTAAAAAGTCCACTATCCTATCTCCTAGACATCTCCATACCTCCACGGGTATGTCATCTAGACCAAATGCCTTTCCAGTCTTCATCCTCTTCATAGTTGCCCTCACTTCCTCCTTACTCATACTCTGCACTTCCTAACTCACCATCTTTCCTCTAATTGTCCTCATCTCGCTCTCATTTTCCTCATTCATCAGGTCCTCAAAGTACTCCTTCCATCTTCTCAACACACTCTCTTCACTCGTTAGTACAAGTCCATCTCTATCCTTAATCACCCTAACCTACTGCAGTTCTTGCCAGTTCTGTCTCCCTGTCTAGCCAATCATGTCCACCCTCTCAGACAACTCATTATAAGCCTTTTCCTTTGCCTTTGCCACTTCTCTCTTTGCTGTGTATAGGTCACCATATGTTCCTCCCTCTTCTTGAAATATGTGTTTGCCACAGACATTTTCATCCTTGTTACAAAATCCACTACCATCTGTCCTTCCACATTCCTCTCTTAACACTATACGTACCCAACACCTCCTTATCACCCTATATTCCTTTCGCCTACATGTCCATTGAAGTCCGCTTCAATCACCAGTCGCTCTCCCCTGGGTAAACTCTCTACCACTTCATCCAACTTATTCCAGAATTCTTCTTTCCCTCCTAAAAGACATCCACCTTGTGGGGAATATGCACTAACATTCAGCAACATACCTTTAATTTCCAGCTTCAAAGTCATAATTCTGTTTGATACTCTCTTCACCTCCAGAACTCTTCACATACACTTCCTTCAAGATTACTCTCCATTTCTCTTCCTATCTACACCATGGTAGAACAGTTTGAATCCACCTCCGATGTTCCTGGACTTGCTTTCTCTGCTCCACCTGGTCTGTTGCATGCACAATATATCTACCTTCCTTCTCTCCATCATACCAGCCAGCTCTCTCCCTTTACTAGTCATAGTCCCTACATTTAAAGTCCTTACGCTCACCTCCACCTACCTTTCCTTCTCTCTCTCTACCTCCTATCATGCTTTCCCCACCTCCCCCTCCTTTGTCTTCAGCCAGCAGTCGCATGGTTTCCACCAGCACGCTGTTCACCCAGTCATTGTTAACGACCAATCCGGAATTTAAATCGTATTATGAATCTGCATATTTGATTTGGCAACGATTTTATGCCAGATGCCCTTCCCGACACAACTCTCCGCATTTACCTGGGCTTGGGATCGGCACTAGGAGTACACTTGGTTGTGCTAGAGATAGACAGGAAATAAAGATAAAAAGAAGATAAAACTATATAAACCCTATATGCAAGAAAGTCTAAAGTTTAGCATAGCTGGTCCAAAGTTAAACAATACTATTTACAATATGGCAATAGTCCTGGTGTCAGAGGGAGACATATATGGTGAATATATACTAAATATAAATCTGAGGACAGAAAAATTGCATTCAAGTATATAACACTCCTGATCAGAATAGACAATACAACAGTGGTTTCTTACATAAAAAGGCAGTGAGGGACATACTCCACTGTTAAGACTGTCTCGCTCTCTGTTGATGTAGTGCAGTGTTAAATTTTGTCACTCATGTTCCCAGCTACTTGAACCTGGGACCAGACCTGCTATCCAGAGGGGGAACCCGGGTAAGGGAATGGAGGTTATACCAGCTAAAGGTGACCCAGACCTGGGATCTGTTCGGCAGGGCCAAAGTAGATCTTTGCTTCAAGGGCAAACATCCACTGTCCCCTATTCTCTATAGCAAATCATGATGCATGTCTTGTAAACCTGGTACACTCCTGTATGCTGTATGCTGTATATATCCTGTATAGTTACTCCAGTGACGAAGATACCACTAATTCTGGAGAGTGTGCGCCAGTAGTGGGTGTCTCTGATTCTGGTGGTCCCTCAGTGACCAGCGAGGTCATGGTATGCTGAGATAATTAGTCTTTTGGCAGTATGCCCCGGCAGCTTCTTGTCTGCACGGACCTCCTCTCTTAAGCGGGTGGGGAGGTGATTCACCCATACCCAGAACTGTGGCATCCCCACCTGTTGAGAGGTCAAACCTAATGGCTAAGGGTCTGCCCTCAAGTGTGGTGGCAATGATCCAGAGTGCAAGAGCTTCATCTACTAGAGGCCTGTATGCCTATAAATGGCAGGCATTTGAGCAGTGGTGACAGGACAAGAGTATTCTCCCATTCCAGTGCTCTGCTGTAGATGTTTTGACCTCTCTGCAGGAGCTGCTAGATAAGGGGTTCTCCTTTTCTTTAATTAAGGTTTATTTGGCAGCAATACCTACCTGTCATATTGGCTTAGATGGAGGGTCACCAGTTGTATACTCTCTTGCCATGCATTTTCTGAATAGAGTCCACTGTCCCCTCATGGGATTTAGCTTTGCTGCTTTGAGTCTAAAATGTGCCTTCAGCTCCTGCCTTGTATTTTCTCCCAAGTGGTTGCCACAGTGGATTGATCTGCATCGGTAATTTGGCAGAGGTTTTCCATGTGATGCCCTTCCTGTTGCAACCCTCCATGGCGAGAGGGGCTTGTGTTTATGAACTCTCTTTCATATAAGACTACACTGCATTACGTTCTGGCTTCTGCAAAGCAAAAGGGGGACCTACATATTTTAGCTATGCATTCTTCTTGTATGTAGTTCTCTTCGAATGTCTTCAAGGTCATATTATGCCCAAATGCAGTGTATTAGCCTAAACTCATCTAAGCTCTATGGATTTTGAGCTTCTGAGCAAACGTACTTGTAGCTAGATTTGTAAATCCTGGGTTGAGTTATCGAGTTGATAACCACCTTCGTGTGACCACTTAGCCTTATCGCCAATGTTAGGGTAAGTAAAGCCAGATATTACAAATCTAGATGCTTTGTAATACAGAGCCCTGATGCGCAAAGGTTCATAATTCTCTTTCATATTGAGAATGGCACCTGGATTCACAACAGTAAAAATGATAACTGTGAACCAGTTATACTGCAAAAGAAACAAAACTGTAAGAAACATGAGCCACTTGACCATCCTGAGCATCTTACACCAAAGTAAGCAAGGGTAGTTGGTGCACATGTAAAAAGCCAACCAGACTAGTATTGTACATTTAGTTTTTGGAACATGCTTTCAAGTTATTGGAGTGTAAGATGAGGGAGAGGACCCAAATACTGACACAGTAGGCAGACTAAGGGGAACAAAATGCAAGCTATTTAATCACAGCTGCAAAAGTCCAAAATACAATGTCCATGAATTAAATATCCAATAATTCAGAGGCGCACAAGCAGAAACAACGAGGAGGACATCAGAAAGGTACACAGACACCAACAAAGATGAAGACCAAGGACAGGACTATTCATACACATAAGGAAATCAGGGAAGTGGAAACAGCTGGGAGACACAGGTGAAGACAGTCAAGACAATGAGACAGGGGAAAAAGTAAATTTCAACCAGAGAAACAACTGATCAAATAACTACCAAAGAACAGCCCCAAATCCAAAAATGTTGGGATTCTGCAGAAAATATAATTAAAAACACAATGTAATGATTAGCATATCTTGTAAACCAATATTTTATTCACAAAAGAACATAGAAAACATTTAAGATAATAAAATTGAGACGTGTTACTCTTTCATGAAAATGATTAGCTCATCTTAAATTTGATGGCCCAACACATCTCAAAAAAGTTGGGACAGAATCATGTTTACCACTGTGTAGCATCCCCTCTTCTTTTGACAACAGTCCATAAATGTGTGGAAAATAAGAAGACCAGCAGCTGTAGTTTTGGGAGAGGAATGTTGTCCCAATCTTGTCTGATATAGGATTCCTGTTGCTCAACAGTCCTGGGTTCTTCTTTGTTGTATTCTGCATTTCATGATGTGCTAAATGTTTTCAACTGGTGAAAGGTCTGGACAACATGCAGGCCAGTCCAGCACCCATACTCTTCTATTACAAAGGCTTGCTGTTGTAATAGCTGCAGTATGCAGTTTAGCATTGTTGCTAAAATATGCAAGGCCTTTCTCTAAAACCTGTACATACATTTCAGCATTGATGGTGCCTTTCTAGATGTGCAAGTTGCCAGTACCATAATGCACCTCCATATAATCAACCATATAATAATCAGATGCAGGCTTTTGAACTGAGTGTTCTGCTGGATGGTCCTTCTCCTCTTTACATTAGAGGACACAGCATCCATGATTTACAAAAAGAATTTCAAATTTTAATTCATCTGACCATTGAACAGTTTTTCACTTTGACTTAGTCCATTTTAAATGGGCTTTGGCCCAGAGAAGGCAGCAGCATTTCAGTATATTTATATACTAAAATTGCTCCACAATTTGTAGACGCAGTCTCTGTCTTCTTCAGAGTCTCTGTACTTCTGAGAGACTCTGCTTCTCTAAGGTGCTCTTTTTATACCCAATCACATTACTGGCCTGCTGCCAATTAATTTAATTGCCTTGTTGCCTTTGTCCCAACTTTTCTGAGACATGTTGCTGCTACTGAATTCAAGATCAACTAGTATTTTTCTTGAAATAGTAAAATGTCTTACCTTCAACATTCGATATATTTTCTATGTTCTTTTGTGAATAAAACATTGGTTTATGAGATTTCCAAAACCACTGCATTTTTTAAATTTATTTTTTATACAGAATCCCAACCTTTTTGGAATTGGGGTTATATGATAGGAAATGAATAACAACCATACCCAAAACACAGAAACACAAGTGAACTTAACAGATGGGGGTAAAACATGGAAGGATGAGACAGAAGAAAACACTGAGGGGACTAATAAAACTCCATAAAAGTAAACAGTATCTAGAACAAATACTACTATCCTACTACTACTACTACTAAAACTGTAACAACAACTGAAAGCTCAAAATACTAGTGAGCATATAAATCAAAACCTCAAGCAATAAACAGAATCAATGATTAAAAATAAATGAAATAGAAACACCTATGGATAATCATGAATTCAAAACTTCAAGCACCAAAATATAAAGAAATCTAGACAGAAACCCAAACTGAGAAATCCACTAGAAATGTAATTGTAAAAGATCCTGGAATCATGACACATGCATGCTGTATGTGTGAGCAGAGAATAAGGAAGGGGGGGCACTTTCACTGTGATCACTGTCTGGATCACAGTCAGAACCCTTTGCAGCTATCATGAACAAGGTGACTACAGTAACCATCATCCATGAAGCAGCAAGCAAATGGCAAAGCTACAAGACTACAATGGCAAATGATTATAAAGATTTTGGTGGAACATGTTATCTAGCCAGCACTACAATGTACTTTCAGCGGCTCCCTTGTATTCTCTCCAAGGGGTCGCCACAGTGGATTAATCCACATCAGTAGTTTGGCAAAGATTTTTACACTGGATGCTCTCCTTGGTCAGAGGGGCTAGTGTCGAACCAGGGACCTTTTGCTTGTAAGGCGAATGTGTAAACCACTACACTGCACTACTGGTTAAAAACTGATATTGTCATTGGTTTAACATCCTAACCTGATGAATACATAAATATATCAAATTAATTTTAATAAACTTTGCTTTTAATGGAATTGAAAAATTTAATATTTAAAACACAAGATGCTGGTTGGAACCCTCCCACTTTTCACATCAGCCATTGCCTATTCTTCATACAACAGAGAGAATCTCAGTCGTGGGAAGCTTACAGTCAGATTGCCATCACAAAAAACATTTCTTAGTTCATAATGTAGACTTTGTTTCTCATGAATTTAACAGCTCAAAGCTTTCCTTGGGCCTTTGAGATCAATATTTTTCCTTATGCTGTATGTTTTTTTTTTTTTTTTGCTGTTTTCTTTCATCTCTGAGCTTTGTTGTGGGGTGAAAGGTTATCATAAGCCCCTTGAGGTTTGTAGGTTACTGGCTCCATATGTTATTTGTTTTTCCCTCATTTTTCTGAGCTTTATCATTTTCATATGTGCAGGTGCATAGACAATAAACAACATGTTTTACTGAAACCCTGATATGGGTGTTGTGAGCCTGATGCATTTTAATGAACTAATGTATGATCTACTGTTTCAGTTATTATGGCATTAAACCAGCTGCAATTCCCTGAAAATACAACAAACTTTGTTTTCATACATTTCAAAGTAATTCATACATTCAAAGTTTATTGCTTTGCTTTGCTTTTAATATTTCTCTATGTTTAAGAACAAATACTTGCTCAAAAGAATTGTATGAAGCTGACGCAATATCTTGAAAGATGATATTGCTCCAAGCTGAAAAATGAACAACCTGCCATAAATAAATCAAAACCAGGTTCTTATATGCAAATTATTATTCCATCAATATATGGGCTGAAATTGAAATCTCTGTACAAATTTATAAAGAATCAATTACTCTTCGTTTTTATAATTTGCTCTGAATGACAAAACACAATATTCTCCTGAGTCTTAAAATTTTTAGAGCAGAATTTCTATTTAGTAGGATACATACACACATACATGCACTCACACAAACCACAATACCTGCACAAAAGAACAGGTAAAAAACATATTCATGACCTAATATAGTTTTAATAAGAGCTATTTCACCGTGCTGATGTAACTCCGTACATGTTTAATGACAAGTGAGGTTCCTGTTATTATACTGAATGTTGGTATCATAATCTACAAACACATATCAATAAAAAATAATGCACATTTCTTGAATAAATAGGTGTTTATGAAATGTACCTTGGGCTGCTCCCTTGAATTCTCCCCAAGGGGCCACCACAGCAGATTAATCTGCACTGGTTTTACACCTGATTCCCTTCCTAACACAGCACATCATGGTGAGGGGGGCTTATTGTATGTCCCCACCTGGAATTGAACCAGGGACCTTTCACTTGTGAAGTAAATGTGTAAACCACTACACTACAGCTCAACAACTAAACAGGTGTTTATATGACTTGTTATTTTTCAGTTTTGTCATGGTCCTGTGTTTTTGTAGTTTGGTTTTGTATGTTTTTTGAGTTTTGTTTTTGAGCTTCTTAGTTTTTCTTTTGTGTTTTTTTTGTTTACCTTTATTACATCTGCCTTGGAGTCCTGCATTTTGCGTCCTCACCACCCTCTGAAACCCTGACAAGTCTCTCCACAACCCAAACATCTACATTTCCTGACCAATGTTTTCAGACTTCAATGCACAAACTTGGGCTGTCAAATTTTAGCTTTCTGGTTATCGTGGTTAAAAAAATTAAACATATTTATTTATTAAACTTAAAAAATGCAAAAATCCTACCAGCCAAACTCAATGACTTTGTTTAATGTATGGCAAAATATGTGGCGAGAGAATATGTAACCATAACTGTACATAAACATAAAAAAATCCACCAACATATACAGTATTATCAAACACTATATTTATAAAATATTGGGCCTTCTACACTTTACACCTACAAGAGCCTTTATGACCTTCCATTTTAAATCCACAGTCATCGATATGGAGGGAAACCAGCCACAGGGGCCCACAAGCCTGTGTAGTCCTAGTGCCAGTCCCAAGCCTGGGTAAATGGTGAGGGTTGCGTCGGGAAGGGCATCCGGCGTAAAAACTTTGCCAAAACAAATATGCAGATTCATAACACAACTTCCATACTAAT